>JBAMJV010003992.1:0-49874 GCA_037951105.1 Echinarachnius parma | reverse complement strand
GAAATACCAATCAATTTATCAATCTATGACTATGGCCTATGGGATAAAAGCAAAATAATGTTTCAATCTCTGTATCAAATCAATAAAAATATTATCCAACAAATTGTCACCCTCACACTATAATTAATATACAATATTTAACAATTTTATGTTGACGTCGCGTTGCAGCACTCTCTTCGGAAATGCTACCCACAGCATGCCTCATCCGACATCGTTTCTTTACTAGTTTTTGTCATGCCATGTCATGCCATGTTTTTGGCAGCTCTCACACTCGAAGAGCTAGAAAAGAGATAATTATCGCCCACACGACCATGACGACATTGTCATTGCAATCGAAAATATTTTCAAGTCAGATAAATAAATGCTTGATCAACATTTCAAACTAAAGATGAAGTGTTCATTATAATTAGTGTTTACATGTGATTACTGCAAAGGAAATTAACGTTGTCGTATGCTTAGTCGTGTCTGTGTTTTGTTTTGCTTTAATGGAGTGCTGTCATATGGTGATTCATAGTCGGCGGTTGGGATGTTTTGACGGAGTCGATCGTAATTTGTAATTGTATTCGTCATAAACTTACCTTTGTAATGCAGCTCTTAAATTGTTCATGTGTCCAAGCCAATATAGGTTGATTTCGTTCTTGGATCCATTTTCCGAGGTAGAGAGGGTTTCGACTTCGTTTACAGCTGGGTATAATCCCTTCAATCTGTCAGACGGGTCTTGATTTTCCATTGTATTTTTGGTTGATCGCCGAACTCGTTCCTTCGCCATTCGTCGCCATTTCGTCACTCGATACGATCTCAGCTGTATTGTTTTCAATGCATATTTTGCCATGTTTCTTGTCATTGACGTGTGTGCATGTGTAATGTATGCGATACACACTGACATTCATATACTACACTGCCACGCAGTGTAACATGTACGTTCATACAACTGAAAGAAAATCTAGACCTCTTTACCAGTCAAAATTACTATTATGAAATTAAATGAAATGAAATGAAAATGTAAATGACTTTGAAATGAAATGAAATGAAATGAAATGATATGAAATGAAATGAAATGAAATGAAATGAAATGAAATAAATGAAATAATGACAATAAATGAAATAAAAACTGAAATGAAACGAAATGAAATAAAATGGATAGTTTTCCATACTTGGCCTAAGTAGATAGTTCTGAAAACGCATACTACCGTTACTACACCAGTAACGGATCACCTACCCAAAATTGATGCATAAGACGTTTGTGACTCTCTAATTGTTTTAATTTTCATAACTGGAAGAGAAATGTGCATCTAATATCAACTTTATCATCTCCTTTTTAAAGTGATAAACCTCAGTTCCATGATCATCGCGCAAAAGTAGAGAAATTAGCCTACGAAAATAGTGTCATCTAGTGACAAAATGTACAGATTAAGATTTTCAAGAAAAAAAAAATTTAAATTGGGGGGGCTGCAGCCCTCCCCCCCCCCCCACCCCCCCCCCCCCCCAAACCCGGAGTTTTGGAAAACGCCAATTCGGGCAAAAAGCACCTGAAATTAGGGCAAAACCAGGCAATCTTCGAGGCAAACCTATTATGTCATATTTGGCAAACTCATGTTACATTCGGGCAAAGTCACTTATTTTCGAGCAAACACCCTCATATACTTTCGGGCAAAAATGTGTTATTTTTGGCTAAGCCATCAAAAACATTTCAATTTCGGGCATCAAAAGGCGAGGCCCTTTTTGTTGGTGCTTGTCGGGTGATAAGTCACGAAGGAAACATTATTCGGCAAAATACCTCAGCCTCAGCCCGCCCCAGCCCACCCCCCCCCCCCCCCCCCCCCCCCTGACAGAAAAACGTTCCCCTACGCCCAGGATGCTGGGGAAGGAAACGCATGATGATGATTTATAATGACAAGTCATATCAATTAATTACACATGCCAATGTCATATTTTTCCTTTATTGACCAACCGTGTCTATCACCCCCCCACCTAATAGGCCCTGTACTTCAAGTACTCTCTCGCCCGTGTGGAGACTTTAACCCGGGAACCAATGCGTCGAGCAATGAGATTGGTGATCCATGAGTAGAACTTCACAAGAAAAAGTGAATTTAGCAAGCCTATATATTTTTCTTCTTCACATATGATTTCATTAACTACATCTATAATAAACAACCTTATGTCAACATGTGATAGAGACCAAACCTGTACGGAAAACAATAATATTGGCCACTGTAAATAGGTGACCTCTATAGACTGAGTTCCATACACTATACATTGTTTCTTCTCCTGCAGATAATTGCTCTTTATTGGCCACTAAAATAGCTAGGTGGAGGACATGTGGCCACTAAACAGGTTTGGACTGCGCATTGTACAACAACAACAACAACAACAACAACACAACAACAACAACAACAACAACAACAACAACAACACAACAACAATAATCAACAACAACCACAATCAACCAATAAACGTATATGGGTGTGGGGGCAGAAAAGGTAATTCACCTGTCTGAGCTATACTATGCCATGTTTTCTATAAACCTTTAAATAAATAATGCATCCAAATCTAAAGCATACAGGCATTTGCAATATTATGGAATCCACTCTTATAATGCTCCATCACCATCATGCATTCAGTTTCGCCTACTATGTATTTGTGTATCTTATACTAAAAATTAAATACCAAACCTCTAATGTAGATGCGTCACTGAATTGATGCCCCAATATTACTGAACCAAAAGGCTGTACATCAGACTAACAACTGAACAATATGTTGTAGTGCGTGGCACACTTCTCGTGACCTCAATGACCGTGGGCGATTTGGTGTACATCACCCGATACATCATTATCCCCAATCACCACATCATTTGTTGTTGTTTTTCCAATATTTTTCCCTATTTTGAACAGAAAATTGTCAGAAGTCAAGATAATGACCGAGAGTTGTAAAGAAGATGTGCTGATAGCAATAATATCTATAACCCGAAATATAGTTATCTCACGCGGAGCGGGCGCAGAGCGCGGTTGGTCAGAGATAGGCCCCTTCTTGAATAAGGACAAGAAAATAACTATAGGCCTGGGAAACAGAAAATCAAAATCAGCAACCAAAAATGATGATAATTATTACTTATAGGGAATACATAAAAGGCGATCTGCAAAATTAAAAAAAGTGCAAAGTGATACAGAATACAGAAAAAAACTAGAGGAAGCCCCCTATGCATGGGACACTATATAATTCGCCCACTCACATGCACAATGCCAAAACATTCAAGGTTCCTTATATAGTTGCCCGTAAATTTATAAAGCGCTACAAAAATGATAAAACATAATCATCTCTAAGCGAGCTGGCTTAAAGGGATAGTTACGTTTTGGTCAAACTTAATTTTAGTAACCAAAACCTGCACCATTACGGTACAAACTAATCATTTATAACTCCATCATGCTCCGAAAGGTAGGGCCCTATGCCACAATTACAATCGACTAAGTAAAAACCCTGTTTTCATTCAAAGATGCCGTTACAACTCAAGATGGCGCTCGTCTAAAAACTCATTGTTTTTAGCCATTTTTCATACAAAATTGTGAATTTGATGACGAATAAGTAAAAACCCTGTTTTCCTTCAAAAAGGAGCCGTTACAAACTCAAGATGGCGCTCTCTAAAAACTCATTGGTTTTAGCCATTTTCATCAAAAATTGTGAAAACCTATTATGATTTTTTTCAAAGGAGTCTATATAATATATAAGATTTTTTTTTTATTTTCTAAAAAGTCAGACATAGACTAGCAAACGATATATAAATACAATATTTTGAAATCAAATTTTACAACTATGAGAGCATTTGAAAGGGAATGATTCTCATTTTACCATGTTTTATTTCAACGAACGTTCAAATGGATTAAAACCACCAATTTTGTGTCAAGGGGCATTTTCGGGAAGACCAATACTCAAGTGTACCTTTAACGATAAATTAAAAAATATGATTTGAAATAAAATTTTACAACTATGAGAGCATTAGAAATGGGAAAGATCTCATTTCACATGTTTTATTTAATGAACTTTCAAATGGAATCAAAACAACCAAAACCCTATACAGTTCATTATCAAGGGGCATTTTGGGAAGTACCAATACTCAGTATAGCCTTTAAAGGACAATGAAATCCAGGACAAATGTTGTATGCACTATAAGACACTAATATAATAATAGTCCTCCTAAAAATTTGAGCACAATCGGTCAAGAAATAGAAAACTATGGCCTCTTTGAAAGAGCCATGTATTTCTTTGAGAGACTCAAATTGGCAAACGCACCGTCTGGCAAAGCTGTGGACAAACCTCCCCATCATATTGTACACAAAATTTCAGTTTTGTTCGTATTTCTCAAAATGTATGTTACCCTTCGTTCGAGTCAAACATATGTTTTGTAGGAATGCTTTTATACATAACATATCATGAGTTGGGGGATCGAAAAATTGAGACTATGAAGAAAACTGTAAAATGGGAACATTTGTGTACAAAATAAGGGGGAGTTGTCCACAACACTTATCAGAGTGCGTTGCAATTTGAGTTCCCCATAGGATTAAATGGACACCTCAAAGAGTCCGTAGTTTTCTTGTTTCTTGCCCGATATGCTCTAACATTCGAGATTATTCTTCTTAATCTCTCAAGACTATGCAAGCAACATTTTGCTTGGGTTCATTTGCCCTTTAAACATTATCATTACTCCGGCACAGGAAGGAGATCGTGCACACAATGTTTGGAAGCTCTGCGTCCGTATCCTGTGTCAGGATACAATGTGACCGTCAGCTCGCATACATTCTGTGCACCATCTCCACTGCACAGAATAGCACGCGTCATAACAGTAGTATTGGACAATCTTGTTACCAGTTTTGGTTCGAAATGAAAGCAGGCAGTGCAGTGGCTTAGCTAGGAAATATCCAAGGGGATGGGGGCTCCAACCGGCAAGCAAAGCCCCCGAGCTTTTGTATTTGTAGCAATTCAACACTCTACACACTAAGAAAAAATGGGTCAATTTTGCACCTTTGAAAAGGTGCAAACCGCTTGAAACCGTTAGTTGTTTCTTTAAACGGTGCATAATTCCACCACGTTTAGGTGAGGTGTAAAGATGCACATTGCCAATTGGCACCTTGTATGCGTCCATAAAGGTCAACTCTGCACATTTAGCGTTCTAAACTTGCACCTCACGGGGCAACTTTTAACCTTCAAATTATTTGGTGCAGCTATATAGCACTTTGCCAGAAGGTGTAAAGTTGCACCTTTTAAGGTGCTCCCATGCCAGTGTGGCAACGGTTTGCACCGATATATATTATGTGCAAAGTTAATCCGTGTGGTTTGCTTTGCGTGTGTTTAAAAAACGTTTTTTTTTTTTTTTTCGCTGAGACAATTTTACTCGATAAGCAAATTTGAAGTGAAAAAATTAAATCGAGTAAAAAAATGGTTGCCCTTAATTTGTTTGCACCTTTTTCTGCACCTTTAAAAAAAGGCGCAACGTTTAACCTTCAACGGTAAAATTCATTTTCAACGATGGCAGCTCATTTTAAAGTGAACTTTGCACCTGTAGGTATAGGTGTAAAAGCTGCACTTTAGATTAAAGGTGCAACTTTAAACACAAAGTGGTCAGAGTGGCATTTTTAGGTGCTACGTTGCACCCAAAAGATGCAACCATGCACCTTTAACCCGAAGGTGCAACTTTTTTGTTTATATAAAGGTGCAAATGTGCACCTATAAAGGTGCTGCCAGTGTGGCAAAAAGGGTGCAGATTTTACCATTTTTTCTAGTGTGTAAGAAAGGTGCGAACCGCTTGACACACTTATAGCTCCTTTAAAGGTGCACTTTGCATATTAATATGTCCACGTTCTGAGGTCACGGTGTAAAGATTGCCCCATCAGATGCACCTCAGTTGGAAACGTGCACCTTTAGTGTGTCATAATGGTGGAACTTTGCATCCTTATTGGTCCGAGTAGTTGCACCATGAGGGTGCAACCATTAACCTCAAGGTGTGAATTTGCCCAGCTCAGAGTGTGGCAACTTCTGAATTAAACAACAACAACAACAACAACAACAACTGCATGGCAGATTTTGGGGTGAGGGATGGAGCAAAGGGTTTCTTCGATTTTTGTATGCAGGTGTGTTTGTTTGTTTTTGTTTTTTGTTCAAATGAATGTATGCAACTATGCAAACAAAAAAATAGTCTGGCGCAAAACTCATCTTGGATTCAGTGGTGATCAATTTGACTTGAAAGTTGAACCCCCTCCCCCCCCCCCCCCCCCCCGCGACCCAAAAAGGTTCTTCATGCAAATTATTGGGGTGACTCTATATAGAAGACATGTTATTTCCCAAAGTTCTCCCTATATATAATATATATTTAAAAAATACATTAATGAGTCACACCCGCGTGCGAGTTATGATTCTTGGGTACTTACCAAATTTTGCGTTCATTAGGATTTATGAATTAATGTATCTATGAGTATTATACAAGAAATGGGTCCACTATTTCTTATTTTTTCATCCATATGTATAATTTAAAGTTTTGACACGGATAGCAGGGATCCCCCGAAGTCCCTGTAATTCTTACTGGCTAAACATATATTATGTACATAAGAATGTAAATTCCAATAAATCTACTTTTTTCTTTGAATTGGGTATAATAGAACAATATCCGTCGTGTGGACTTCAGTTATTGTGAATAATTCTAATAATGGCTCATTTTTGTTTCCTGATGATGGTAACCATTTATGAACACTGATGATTACTTGCTTGCTTACTTGTTGTTGTGTTGTTTTTGTTGTTGTTGTTACTTTGTTTTGTTTTGTTTTTGTTTTTGTTTCAGATACGGTGTGATGTTGTTGAGTGTATGTTGACTGGATATTCGGGGACAGGTCGGGGGTTGGGGGCCCGTTGGGGGCACGCAGGTTAACCCAAGAGGTATCCAGATAGAAAGGGGATCGACTCACTGAAAATGTTGTGGCGAAATTATCATCGTGTGGGGTATCTTAATGACAACTCTCTCTCTTTGTTTTCTTCTTCTTTTTGGCCTGCTTATCATATTTATGAAAAACGAGAAAGTTTAGTTACTCTATGGTTTAACCCACTTATCGCTGGCCAACTTGAGCAGCCACTACCCTTTATAATTATTCCGATCCGTGTCCCTAGCTAGATAGAGCGATGGTCGCGTACGCGTAGATCATTCGTTATGATTGGTTCACAGTTTACGCCTACCACCATTTTCAACCAATCGAATCTCCTCTTAGTTAATAATTGTAATACAACTAACAAAAATCAAATTGTAAAATCACATTTAACGTTATACTTTTCGCAATTCCTTGACTTAAATGTATTAAAGAGGCAATCTGTATACATTTACTTTCATATGTGTGAGATATAAAAGTAAATAAAGTTGTATATCAGTCTACTTATATGTAATGTGTACATGCTACCATAACAACGTAAGGTCACATGGAGGTCGCACTGCGAGAACAGGCGAACAAATGAAAACATTTTGTGAAAACAGAACATGTATTGCAGTTAAACAGTATTTCAATAAAAAGTGATACCCAAAATGTCTGCGAAGGCAGTTGCAAAGTTGCCTCCAATTCAGAGATCGAGGTAAGTGTAATATTTTATCCTATATTCCCTAATTAACACGACAGTTGGCAGTGCTCATATCATGTTTGTATCGGTTCGCTAGCCAGAGCTAGGCCGCTGGAGCCGGCTTAAATTTCTGTAGCATCCCGTACTGTTCACGTTTACACGGTCATTAGCGGTGAGCTCTCGCTCTGATCGATCTCGCTCGGTATTAGAATAAATCTACTTGAGTATTACCGAAAACTAACAGTTTAACAACAAAAACATACATTAGATGCATCAAATAAAATTGAAAATTATACGAGCAGCTGCATAAACTCATAAAAAAATACATCTATTGTTAAATTTCTTCAAGAATTTACCCTTTTTTTTCCAAATCGACTTTTGACTTTGTGTATTTTTTGCACTTCCGATTTCCGAAGCTAAAAAATAACCCTCAACACGCTTTTTTGCACGGGAATGTTATTGGCAGACAAATAGTGAAATATTACAGCGAGGGATGAGAGAACTAGCATCGGCTAGCAAGGTGTTGTATAGATCGACAAATCTATCGCTTTCATGGCCTTTTTGACATTATTATTGTTATTTTCACTGTCGGCATTCTAGCGATAGACGCGACCGATACGCGGTGCCTTAAGAGGCAAGAACACCGTAGCTCTACAGTAAAAGTTACTTACGGAAAATCATTTTTTTTTACACATAAAACACAACATATTTAGTATTTTGAGCGACATTTGTAGCCCTATCAATACATTTAGGGCTGTTATAATACTTTAACTCACCGATCTCGTGTGTCACTATACATGTCATTCTATAATTACGGCGAATTGTGAGATTTTCCACAATTTTCCATCACTCTTCGTCGGTCTTTCGCCGTTCAAACTGCCGTTATCGTACACAGATGCAATAATTACGGTATCGCTAGCGTGCACACACAAAAAAAAAAAAAAAAAAACGACGCAAAATTTAAATGAGTTATTTGACTTGACAAACTGTTACCGCTACCGAATAATTATTGGAATCACTGGCCCACAATTATTTGCTAAAAATGTAGCGGTAACAGTAATTGTCAAGTCAAATAACTCATTTAAATTTTGCGTCGTTTTTTTTTTTTTTTTTTTTTGTGTGCACGCTAGCGATACCGTAATTATTGCATCTGTGTACGATAACGGCAGTTTGAACGGCGAAAGACCGACGAAGAGTGATGGAAAATTGTGGAAAATCTCACAATTCGCCGTAATTATAGAATGACATGTATAGTGACACACGAGATCGGTGAGTTAAAGTATTATAACAGCCCTAAATGTATTGATAGGGCTACAAATGTCGCTCAAAATACTAAATATGTTGTGTTTTATGTGTAAAAAAAAATGATTTTCCGTAAGTAACTTTTACTGTAGAGCTACGGTGTTCTTGCCTCTTAAGGCACCGCGTATCGGTCGCGTCTATCGCTAGAATGCCGACAGTGAAAATAACAATAATAATGTCAAAAAGGCCATGAAAGCGATAGATTTGTCGATCTAGGTGTTGTATACTATTACCGAACATGCAAATTCACATAGGAAAAATATTCAAATTTTGAAAGTTGAATTTGACAGTGGACATAACGGAGGATAATAAATGGATGTTCAGCGACAAATTTCCATCATTTCCCGAAGAAAATAAGTGTCCTGAGGCGTTTTACGTGCGATTTGCCGCGCACCTGTGGCAGCGCTCGTGCATGTCAATGACATTCCCATGCAAAACATTCACGTTCGGTAATACTGTAATACAACACAAAATTTTGCGTTGGGAAGAGGCTTCTTTTTTGGAAGGGTTTACAAGAAAGTTGATTTGGAGAAAAATTGGTAAATTCTTGAAGATATTTTACATCAAATATGTTCTTTATTAGTTTATGCAGCTGCTCATATAATTTCCACTTTGATTTTATGCATCTAATGTTTGTTTTGTGGATTTGGATAAAGTTACTGGAAAGGTATAATAAAGGTATAGTGTCTACAGTTACAATACAGGTTAAAGTGAATTATACAATACATTATCATTACTTTAATAACATGATTAAAATTGTAAATTTTTATGTAATTTAAACATGCTTGAAATGAACATATTAAAAACTAAGTTAGAAGGCTTTTTTTTGTTCAAATAGTACTAAGCAAGAGAGTGTCCATCAGACACGTACAAAGTTTGAACCATTAAAAAAATATTTTTTTAATAAAAAATGGTTTAAACCAATGCGTTTTTAGAGAGCCCCCTCTTGTGTTTTAACAGCTCTTTTTGATTGATAATAGGCTTTTTACTTGGTCGTTTGTAATTTGTCATACCTTTCTACTATTTAAGCAACATTACATCTTACACTTTGGTTACCTCAAACATTTATTCATGTTGCTGCAGCCCTCCTCCACCGGCTGTCCTGAATGCAGTGGACTCACCAAGGATAGGCAAGGCCTTCAAGGGACTGACGGGACCCACGTACCAACTCAGAACAGCTGGGGATGGAGCGGTACACAGGTTGCCAGAACCACAGTCCCTCAAGGTTCGTCTTTTTTTATGAACATGACGAGATTGTCCCATTAGCTTGTCTTCCACCATCGTGGTGATAAATTTTATCATTTTTGTTTCCGTATCGGCCACATTCTTATCAGTTTTATTACTGCTGTCAACAATCCTAATCCTCTAATCCTCTGCTGAGACATTAGCGCCCAGGGGCTAGAGATAAAAAGTGCCAACCCTGATAAAATGTACTGGATGCAAGCTTGAGTGCTCAAAAATCACTACCGCTCCTCAGCCCTCCAGGAGCGGTATTCAGCTAGCTATAGAATTACCCAATGAACATTTACAGTTCTTTTTTTATGAGCTTACAAAGTATTATTTTGTATTATCCCGGTTAAATTGTTTTCTTGAGCCTCAAAATATCTCACTATATTGCTTGCAAAGGGTAAAACAGTTGCAGGCATTATATTTGTTTCCTACTCAGTTTATTTTTTAATGAAAGAATGGGTTTCTTTAAAAATATGTATAATCACATCTTCTATTACATCTTTGCTGTTCAATAAATTGATTAGAACTTGTTTAAACTAAAGATTGATTCCTTTGTTAATTCTAATTGGGTTCATGGGTTGACAGATTGTGTGGTTCAAAAGTAGGCATACTATGTCTAGACATAATTTCCAAGCAATGTAGAATTTATATGCAATGTACTGTCAAGACTGAAAATGTTGATTATATTTAAATTCTCATTCCCTTGACAGCCTTACATGGACACCAAAGCTGGTATGCTGGACACCTGGCCTGCCCACGCCACGGCCCAAGCAGCTGCCCGTTCCTCCCTGCCCTCCTCCCAGCGCCAGCGGGTCAGCAGCAGTGAGGACTATCGGGGGCACTCAGGAGGGGAGGAAGGAGGTGGCCTAGGGCCCCACCAGGCCATGGTGCCCAAACCCAAGTTCCTGGAACAGCTGGAGGTGTTCCTCAAGAAGGAACTGAGGAATGTGGATGGGGGTAGGGGCGGACCGAGCGAGACAAGATTACAGGTACATTTATAAAATAGTCAAGACTAGAAATAGGCCTCATTTGTCCTGATAATTATAATAAAACATTCTACATAAACTATGAAAAGCATAACATTATTCACCAAAGATGTATTCAAGCATAATGCCTTTTTTGAAATTTCACTTTTGAAACCTCTTAAAAATAAATGTTTATGTATATTTTAGCTGTAATTATGCTACACAAAATTATACAAGGTCTATAATTCTCTTTTCTACAGGTCATTCATAAATCTTCATTCCTGTGTTTCATTGTTGTTATTGTTGTTATTTAATAAAGACTTTCACAAATTGATTGATTATATCATGAACCATGTTCTACGAAATACCACACAATTAAAATTTCTTTTCTCTCCCGACTATAGGAAATATCTTCAAATTTAATTTGTTGGTACCTTTTCACAAATGTTGAGGCAAATTTTTAGAATTTGAAAATCTCAAAATTGCATGAATATGGTAAGCTACTTCATGACGTTACATCTGTAATTATCTGCAGGCTTTCCGAGAAGTGTTTGAGTACCTGATCGAGGACTTCAAGGCCTACAAGCCCATCTTCTCTGCCATCAAGGATGAGTAAGAGGTCATGTGGTCACACCAGATTAAATCTTTTCTCTCTTTGGATTGCAGGAAGCATATTCAAATTATATTTATTGTATTACTTTTGAAAATTGTGTATGCAACATTTTAAAATCTAAAACTCTTGAAATTGCAATACATGAATAATAAGCCATTTCATGATATTACAATCATCTCTGCAGGCTTTCCGAGAAGTGTTTGAGTACCTGATAGAGGACTTCAAGGCCTACAAGCCCATCTTCTCCGCCATCAAGAACGAGTACGAGGTGATGATGTCCCACCAGCGGGAGAAGATCCGGGAGCTAGAGCCGCTCAAGTCCATGCTGGTGACGGTGTCGGAGCAGTGCGACCAGAAGATCATGGCCATGCGGGAGGAAGAGAGGCAGGAGATGCGAGAGCTGAAGAGCGACAAGCTCTCGCTGCTGCAGCGCATCGAGACCATGAAGGAGGAGCACTACTCGCTTCAGATGCAGATTGGAAAGGTGTGGCATCCTACCTGTACCTGTACCATACCTTGATATCAGGTTTTGACTTCAAATCTAGAGGTCCTGAATTTGATTTGGAAAATGATCGTTGCCCCATCATTTATGTCCTTTATTAAGTCGTTTAGTCCATAATAATGCTCTTAAATGCTAACCAATTGAGGACTTAACTCAATATATCATGATCTGGGGTCTAAGCAGAATGTGCGATATACTGAAATTATATTGCCTCCAAGGTTATAACTTGTTTCCCTTTCGTTCCCTTCCTGGGTAGTGACCCTAATCATCTTGCTGATTATCCTATAATTGCACTGATAGACAAAGGTTTGATCGGATATGGCTGCCTCAAAACAAAAATAATCAAAATCAAATGTGTAACAAATACTTTAATCAACATTTGTGTTGTACAGCTGCAAGACAAAATTGCGGAGCAGTACCAGATGTACCGTGATGAATGTGACGCCCGCAAGCTGCTGGTTTCGGACATCAACGACCTCCGGTACCAACACGAGGACTACCAGAAGGCCCAGGGAAACCAGGACTCTGCTCCGGCCGAGGCCAAGGAAGATCCCGTCAAAATGAAGATTGCACTAAAGTAAGTTTTTATGCCTCCGCAACGAAGTAGCCGGAGGCATTATGTTTTCGGGTTGTCCGTCCGTCCGTACGTCCGTCCGTCCGTCCGTACGTCCGTCCGTCCGTACGTACGTCCCGTTCTCGTGATCGCGTTATCTCAAGAACCGATTAACGGATTTTCACCAAACTTGGGTCATGTATGTATCTTGGGGGGTCAATGATCTGATTAGATTTTGGGGTCATGAGGTCAAAGGTCAAAGGTCACATAGTTCATTATATATGCAAAAATAGCTCGTGATCGCGTTATCTCAAGAACGGATTGACAGATTCTGACCAAACTTGGTACATGTATGTATCTTGGGGGGCCAATGATCTGATTAGATTTTGGGGTAATGAGGTCAAAGGTCAAAGGTCACAGAGCTCATTATATATGCAAAAATAGCTCGTGATCGCGTTATCTCAAGAACGGATTGACAGATTCTGACCAAACTTGGTACATGTATGTATCTTAGGGGGGCAATGATCTGATTAGATTTTGGGGTCATGAGGTCAAAGGTCAAAGGTCACATAGCTCATTATATATGCAAAAATAGCTCGTGATCGCATTTTCTCAAGAAGGGATTGACAGATTCTGACCAAACTTGGTACATGTATGTTCCTTGGAGAGCCAATGAACTGATTAGATTTTGGGGGTCATGAGGTCAAAGGTCACAGGGCTCATTATATGTAAAAGTAGCTTGAGATTGGAAATCTCAAGAATTGAATATCAGATTTCAATCCAACTTGATACCTGAATGTATAATAGGGAACAATTGTAGTCATTAGATTTTGGGGTCATGAGGGCAAAGGTCAAGGTCACTTATAGCTCATAATTGTGATACGTCAAGATCTAAAAGACAGAGTACCATCAAAATTGAGTTGACAGAATTAATTCTGTGTACATGTTGATTTGGGCTTGACATAAATAAATTGCATAATGGCGGAGGCATCATTTTCGACTGCGCGCAGTCGAAGATCCATCTAGTTTAAGGTTTGTTTTGAAAGTCAAGTAAACCGGTAATGTCATTTGTTCACAGCTTTTTGGCATATTGCACAGCTTACTTCTTTGGTAGATAAGCACAGTATATAGGAACATTTGTATTGCAGTGGGTTGCACAAAAGCTGTAGTATTGATGGATCAGCCTGGAAGCATTTAAACATTTACAATTTTTCTTCATTTATGACATTCACAAGACCCTACAACAATTGTCGCAAAATAGTAAATAGAGGGAGATGGAGTCCAAGATTAACATGGTTTGACAAATTACATATATATGAACTTTGTTGATATGTATAATATTAATTTAGAAAAATGGCCAGAAGTCAATGATTTGCTAAATTAAGCAATGATTCACATATGAATAAGTTCATTGTACTTCTAAACAACTCTGGCATGCAGTTTGCAAAGATTTCAAATTTTAAGCAATGTACACTATTAAACAAAAAATGGATAATTGTATGATTAAACAATTGTTCGTACAATTAATCGTTACAATCAAGTAATTAATTGTGGGATCGATAAATTTATCAATTATCAGGAAATTAATTATAAATCTTTATGCTTTCATGATTAACCCATGAATTTCATTTCAATTTCTTTTCTAGGAAAGCAAGAGAGGACCTGACCGATGCAACTCAGAGATTGAACGAGATGATTGCGAACTACGGAGACGTTGTTCCCAGGAGAGATTTTGAACTCCTCACAGCTGACCACACGGTTGGTATTTCTATAATAACTTATCTATAACAATATGGGTCTTGCTCGAAAATTGTTGAAGGATTAAAAGTGAAGATTTCATTGTGGTTTAGAAAGACTTTGCATTAAAAAAAAGATATTAGTAGTGGAGATGAAGAAGTGGTCAAATGACCGTTTATATATATATGTATTTAATTTGTAAATATAAATTAGGTAAAACAAAATTAATAAGGTTATTAACAGTATGGTTTAGAATCAGTGTAAATAGTCCGTTGAATTTAGAAAGTGATATCATACTTTACTTCTTAGCGGACAGATCCGAGCTAAAATGTCATCCTCCTACATACATGTTTTCATAATTATAATAGCTTATTATGACATTTTCTGGGAATTGTTGAACTGTTTGGCCTGCATCATGATTTGATTTTTATGTTGAGATGTTGTCTTATTTTTGTTCCCAAAAGAAAATGAATGAAGAACATGAGACGCTGAATGGAGACTACAAGCAGCTGATGGCTGAACACGAGTAAGTTAATGATAATAATAATAGATATTTATAGAAAGCAAATTGCAAATTGCTGTTATCATTTCCCTTGTCAACGGATAACACTTCAATCATTCACACATTTTCCACTCCCGAAGGAGTATTCCAGCCAGTCGCCTGTTTGCGCTCACAGTGCTAAGGAACCACGTTCCCATCCTTCCAGGATCCTAGATTATTTTTGGTTCATGCATTAATACATTGTTGATGGTTCTAATTCAATACATGGGTTGAATTTAGTGAATGGAATGAAGAAATTATGGCAAATAATTTGATTATACCCATCGGGATAATAATGAGTCTGCATTTCATGTATTTCTTCTTTTGACAAATCAACAAAATATTGCAAAAAAAGGAATCTTCAGAAATATCATAATGTTTTCCAAGTCAGATTCTTTGTGATATTTTTGTACCAGCTTTATAATTTATATATGTGCGATTTTATTATATTTGTTTATAAAGAAAATATAGGAAGATGAATTGTGAGTACAAAGACACTTTCTTCAACTGGTCCCTAAAATACCCAGGCTGGGGTTTATAGTGAATGCATGTTATACCAAACTCGTCTTCAATGAGTTAAAGGTAATATTATGTGTTGATATGTGTTGATTTTTCTAATTTATGTAATTTATGTAATTTATTTCTTTGAAAAGAATATAAATAACACATGATATTTGTGCCTTCTATCCAGGGCTCTGCTGGAGGTCAATCAGCAGATCATAAAGCAGAGAGATGATTTCTACCAGGAACTGGAGAACCTCAAGAGATCAGCAACGCCAAGGTGAGTAACTTTTGGAACCCTCCAATATTTTGTTAAGGGGATCTAGTAACTCTGTTGACATGTATAAAAACTGACAAAGGGTTGATAAAAATGTGTAAGTCTGTGATCTGATATGTTCACTGAGTGATGTGTGAACATTTCAGGGCAAATGAATGTCATATAAGCGATATTGACTTTGTACAGAGTTCAAATTCTCCTGTAGATAATTATATATCTAAACACTTCAATCATACATATCTTTATAACAAAAGAGAAATTCGGAAAACCAAAACCTGTTCCATGCTTCTCTTGTGCAAATATGATGGATAATGCATTATTATTTTTACCTTGTTGATCGTTGCAGGCCAGAGTGGGATCGATGTGCAGAGGTGCTTGAAGGAGGGGAGGAGAGATGGTCCCAGATCGCCTTGGGCAAGAAGAGCAACGATTTGGTCACCCTCCTACTCAAAGAGATCATGGGAGATGGGGAGGGATACGAGTACTTTGAACCAAAGGTGAGTGTCTCTTGGATTTGATTTGATTGGCATTGAGTACACTTGATATGTGATGATAGATTTGATTTGATTGGAATTAAATCATGTTGAATTGATTTAATTTGATTTGATCGCAGTACAGTTGATATATTTGATATGATTTGATTAGGGCTACAAGTGTTTAGAACCCAATGTGTGCGAGGGCTGCATGATCTTGAACCTTCCTTGTTAATACTATTTTAATTTATTTGCCATCATTGCTCGGATCGCATAATTAAAAATACAGTCAGACCTGTGTGTAGTGACCACCTAAGGAAACAAGAAAAGTGGCCACTGTATACAGGTACCCCTACAGACAGGTCCCATGACATTGATTTTCTCTGTAGAATATCGTTTTTGGTGTTCACTATAGACAGGTGGCAATTGAGACAGGTCCGACTGTATAATCCTTTGGCGCGTATGCAATTTGTAAAATTTGATTATTGCCTGTTCCTTCCTCTCTTTCTATGCAACTTAGTAGTTGGTTAGTCTCTATGAATTCTCCTCTGTTCATGCAGGGTTTGACCGACGATGTTCCTGTGTACATGCGTTACGAGGGCAAGCTGAGGAAACGGAAGATGGACCCGAGTGATGCGGGCATCCTCGTCAAGGAGATCTGGAAGGAGAAGACCAAACACAATCAAGAGGTATAGTACCATATCTGCAAAAATTTGACATTCCTTGACTCTTTTGCGCTGCTTGCGCTCTTCATTTTTTTATTTCACGAATGATTTTATCATCAGAGAGAGATAAATTGGTAATAGATCCGCTAGACATTTCATGGCAGCCTTTATAAGGCTGTAAAGGGGATAATTTTTCTGGAAACCTATTTTCTGCACTTTTTGGTAGAATGGACTTTTATAACCAATCTCTTTTACATATTACATAATTATTTGGGGTTGTTGGTTTCCTTTGATTATTGTATAATTTTTGTCATCTGAGAGGTGAATCAGTTCCGGAAAGGCCCAACCTTTTCCTGGCAGCATTTATAAGACAGAAATATGAATAGGGGACAATTAATATCCTTTTGAAAGCAACTTACAAGCTTCCTATCCTATTCATATTTCCAGGTCTTGTCATGACAATGGCTTTGTGAACAAATAATAACATCTTTTTAATGAATGTTTGATCATTTTATTGTTTTATTTTTGCAATTATAATTTTGTCATCAGAGAGGCGATTCGGTTTCGGATCCGCTCGACATTTTCCTGGCGGCGTTCATGAGGCAGAAGTACGGGGAGGAGAAGTTGGCCTTCGAGTGGACCTACATGCTGATGAGCATCTTGGAGGAGAACGAGGAGGATGACCATCTGGCTCTATTCCATCAGATACTGACAGGAGAGGTTAGATAGCAATGATGATGACAATGATGATTATGGTGGTGGTGGTGATGGTGATGGTGATGGTGATGATGATAATGTTGACGATGACAATGACGAAGATGAAGATGTAGATGACTGTGATGGTGATGACGACATTGAAAATGATGACAACGACAATTAAGATGAGATTGATGATATTGATGATGACAGTGACGATGATGACGATGATGAAGATGGTGATGGTGGTGATGATGATGGTGATAATTACGATGATGATAATGGTGATGGAGAAGATAATGATGATGAAATTAGACATTACCAAAAACTTCATGAATATTTAGCAATAAGAACCAGTCCTCAAGAATATGTCTTTAATTCCTCGTCTGCTTCATTACTGCTCAGATGGATGAGGATGTGTATAGTGACCAGCTGGCCGTGTTGGCTGAACTCCTGGAAGCTTTCAAGAAGGCCGATGAAGAGGAAGGAGGACAGGTAAGGAGTCATAAAATTATAAACTTATCGGAAAGCATCTTCAATGTGCTTTACAACAGATTTTCAAACGTGCCATACAACGTAGAACTGTCATCATCAGAGGCAAGATCAGATAAGTGCTAGACTTCTAATCATGGGACCCAAGTTTTTTGTTTTTTTCATTTTAAATTTATATTAATTAAAAATGAACAAAAGAAATAAGGTTTCCCCGGGATTAGAACCCAAGACTTCCAGATGCTGTACGGTGCTCTACCAAATGACTGACAGATCGGCTCCAAGCTAACAAGCTTGGAGCCGATCTGTCAGTCATTTGTTCCTTAAACCCTCTTTAATGTTTGTGATGGTCAGAAGCTATTATAAACCTGACACAAAGGATAAGGAATCAACTCATGGATATGTGCGAGAGTTCACCAAAGTGATGTAGCTTTTTTGTATAAATTATTTTAAATAGAGAGAAACTGACCAGAAATAGATAAATGAATAATGAATAAAGAAAATTGGGTTTCCCCTCCGGATTCAAACGCGAGACCTCCGGAGTGATAGAACAGTGCTCTACCGACTGGGCTAGGAGCCCATCATATGTGACCGGCTATAGCAAAACCCTGCACTTGTCGGTAAAAATCAAAATGTAGATTTTCATACCATTAGAAAGGCCCTATCACAAGCTTTCATTTCATGTCTTGTTCTAACAAATCGGTCAATAATTGGCGAGGATATGATTGTTTCAATTTTACAATCATAAGTCTTAAACACACATCATGTGAACTTAAAATGCCCATTTCTTCAAAACATGAATGAACGACAAGTGCAGGGTTTTGCTATAGCCGGTCACATATATTTATGAACTCTACCAACTTCTTTCTCCCACTTTTCCTTCCCAGGGGAGTTTCAACAAAGACATCCTGGAGCATGCTCTGAGACAGTTCTACCCGATCAAGGACGATGACGGCATCGAGGCCCTGGTCGTAGCCGCTGTCGAGGAGCTCAAGCCAGAAGACCAGACCACCATCCTGTACCAGGATCTCTTCACAGAGGTAAATTTTGTATTTCATTAACTGAGTCATATTAAAGTGATCCGTTAACTTTGTAAGATTTTTCAAAAGTTATGGGACGTCAGTTATATAACTATATCATTGCAGGATACTTCTTAATGATGTGTGGTATCTTTGTACGAAAAAGATCAATGTTTACCTAGTGAAAAAGGGTGAAAATTTATGTCATATTTTATCTTGATTTCATGGTCGCGCAAGGTATCCAAATTCAGAGACTATGGATGATCAAAGTCTGATACTTTAACTACAATCGCAAAGCGTTCCCAAACACTTTCCAATTCCATCTTAATTGCACTTTGTATGCTTGGTTGATTGCAGTATGTATCCGATGACCGGGGTAATAATAGTGATGCGCCGCAAGCGTCGAAAGACAGAACGTGCGATATATAAAGTAGCCACCATTACTATTTTTTTTAATTATTTATTATTATTATTTATTGACATTTCTCTCTTGTTTTGTTGTTATTTCTGACTTGATATCATCAGGAGGAGGATGGTACTGTGGGGCCGTTCATCTCCAAGCTCAGAAGCCAAGGCAAAGCAGAGAAGTTACAATACGTTCAAGAGATCAGGAGAGAATTGGAAGACAAAGAGTAAGTCTTGTCCATTTTTGCTTAGTTTCAAGGGACAATTATAAAATAGAAGTGACTGAAACCTGAGCATAACAGTTACCGTATTTGCCGGTGTATAAACCGCACCAGTGTATTAACCGCATCCCCAACTTCGGGTTGTCATTGAAGAGGAAAAAACACGTTCTAGATAATAAATGTGATGGGAATGATTGCACTATAATCAAATTCCATGATTTCCCCTTAACTTTTGTACACTTTAAATACACAAAACAACAACACAAGTCACATACTGGTTCCGTACAATTCATAACAGAAAAGCCTCTCAAGCTTTTAATGGAACCTGTCTACAGAGGTCAGCCCACTACAGTGGCATTTTTTCTTGTGTCCCTTTAATAGGTGCTCACTATACACAGGTTATACTGTACTACCTTAATGTAGTATACTCCTGCCATTTATTATTATGTTGTCAAGATGCATACCATGTTTGGTACCATGTTTTGTACCATGCATACACAAGTATAAGTATATTTATATTTTAAACGTTGTGGTATAGATTTAAACTGTTACTTGCAAATCAGCTTGGCTGTCTTCATAAATCTTCTTTATAATAAAGTAGAAAAATATTAAAATAAATTGACTCGTACAATAAAGGTTTATTTGTTTGAGACAAGTAAGATTTTAAAACTGTATATACTTCTATAAACACATGTATAAAGTCTTTTTTATCTTGAACATTCTTTAATAATTCTCCCGTTTGTTTTTTCCCCACAGGGAAGTAACATGGCGCGACCTGCAGAGTGCTATTAACGTTATTGATGCTGAAATCGACCGCGCACACATAGTGCAGTATGTCAGCCGGGCGTTTGACACGGCACAGGATCAACTCGCATCGGCAGAACCGGCGCCTCTCGACGTAATCGTTCGGCGACTTCAGAAGAGCACTGTAAGGCGGATCGGGAAGCTCAATAGCTCTGAACTCACATAGAACAAAAATGCGTTACAAAGGAAGCATTGTTTCTGAAGTGTGGGGGTGGGTGGGGGGGGGGGGGGGGTTAGCTGTGGTAAAGAATTCTGCTTGAATCAACGTTTGAACATAGATCCCAACAGCTCTATGTGCATGTACATGCGTTAAAGTATATGCAAAGAAAATTGCAACACGGAAAATTATACATCACTAAAGAGCATCGAAGATCCAAGTCAAGAAACAGCAACTTAAAAACCTATCTCAGGATAGATAATAAACGCTCTTTCGGATGAAAATACAGTACTGTTTTTTTAGGAAGTCACATCGTGGCATGCCTATGAAGTAAGAAACTGAATGGGACCGTCCCATTACGAACTCGGAGCAAGCTTTCATTGGCTTAATTTCACCAGGTGCTCCACCAGGAATCTGTGACTCTTGAGTATCAGACTGAGTGTTAGAATGGAATTGGTTTGAAATGTTGAAAGTTTGTTTAATATAGATTGGCTTGATAAATTATCTAGTCACTTAAATCCAACATTCATCCCTGAAAGAAAGTGAAACATCACTTATATGGGACTGCTGGAAATAATTTTCATCAACACACTCAATGAGTCAATACATGCTGCTAATTAAATCAAAGGAGTCATTTTCAGGACTCCGATTTTGAGAATGAATAAAGGTGCAAACAAATCATCTTCAAACATGTTCTTTAGCCATTCTACCTTACCGAATTAGACTTCTTGTAGAACTAGTATTTATTTCAAGAATATTTAAAAAGGAAGAGAACATTCAATGGTCGCATTGTTGTTTGTTATTACTGGAAGTGTAACAGCACTGAACCCATGTCATTAATTTTTAAACTGAATTTGTGTGTGGATTAAAGAAATCTGCAAATTTTAGTGAATATTTTGTTCTCATAATTTCTCGAAGTAGCAATTAACAATCCATATAGGACCATTTCTTTCAAATACTTAAAGACAAGTCAGTCGATAAGGTATGATTGTAATGGTTGTTAATTTGTGAAATCAAGTAATATTATAAACAGAAGCATTGACGAAATAAGGGAAACAAAATTCAGGTCACCCCTCCTTTGGGGAATGTGCCCCCTCACCAACATTTTACACCCCCCCCCCCCCCCGCCCCAAGAAAAAATACACACATACCATCATTCCATGAGGCATGGAGGATGGGGGGGGGGGGGGGGAGGGGGGGGTGCAGACTGTAACTGTTACTCTTTGCCTCAATCCCCTAGCTGCTAACAGTGGCGTAGCAAGGAATTTTCCGGGGGGGGGGGGGGGGGGGGTGGGTGTAAACCTGCCATCCAGGGAAGCAAAAAACAAAAAAAGACCTAAGGGGGGGGGGGGGGGTTGAGCCCAGGAGCCCCTGTCCCCTTGCTATGCCAGTGCCTGCTATGCCACTGTTTAATGGGCTTAAAAATGTTTAAATGTTAATAATAAATACATACAAGTATAGTTGTACATGTAGCTCTCATATGATGACATAAACGGTACTCCGGGGTACCAGACGAAAATCGCCATTTTGTTTAATTATTTATTTAATTTTTAGGGCTGTACTCTGGGTATAGCGTGCATACAGTCGCGCGCTGCACTGCATGCACAACGCAATAGCTGCGGTACGGTTGGACGCAAGATGGCGCTACACAACGCGGTACCCCGGGGTACAACGGTACCCCGGGGTACCGCGTGTGTCATCATATAACAAAACCCTCTTATAACAAGGTAATGTTGCTGGTCCAAGATCTTTTTATTCCTTTGTATTTTACTCTCATGTAACACAATACCTGATATATCATGTTACTTACTATTTTTTTTCTTCATTTATTCATTTATTTTTGCTTTTTATTTCAAATTCAAATTCATTCCATCTAGATGTAGAGGTCACTGCCTCCTAAATTATTGAAGTAAAAAAATATATGTTGAAAGCAAGAATTTGAGACAAGAATTGATTGATGGCGCTTGAATGCTTTCCTGGTTAGTGTTTTATTATGGAAGTACAAAGTGCAAAGTGCTTCCTACTGCTTTTTCCATTATAAATTGCTATTCCATGTACATTTATGGTGGTTTTTAGTTTTCATATTGAATTACCTGTGTAAATATTATGCAGAATATCAGAATCTATTTGTATATTTATGAAAAAAGTATGCCAATGAATTATTGTACATTATTGTAATAAAATAGTATTTACATGTACTGAATTGTGTGACTTTTGCAGCTGTTTCATTTTCTTTTTATAATTTCTCACACATATGCACACTCATTCATACACAAATAAATAATTCAGCCAAATCAAATCCCATGCTAGAACATATGTGACCGGCTATAGCAAAACCCTGCATGCGTTGGTAAAAATCAAAATAGATTTTCATACCATTAGAAAGGCCTCATCACAAGCTTTCATTTAATGCTTTGTTCTAACTAATTGGTCAATAATTGGGAAGATATGATTGTTTCAATTTTACAATCACAAGTCTTTTACACACATTATGTAAACTTAAAATGCCCATTTCTTCAAAACATGAATTACCAACAAGTGCAGGGTTTTGCTATAGCCGGTCACATATAATGCTTAAGTCTGCCTTAAATAGTACTGAAACCGATAATCAATTCTAGGCTATGTTAAGAAATCGCTATTACGGGCATTTAATCAAATTGAATAATCTCAAACACACAGAGAAATCAGAATAATTTTCAACTTTTGATCAGATACAAGTATGAACTTCTGAATTATTTGCCGTCATTTAAATTTACATGACATTCCTGTCATAATCAGTTATTGGGTTTACTTATATAGCATTTTGCTGTATGTGCTGTAGATGTCAGCCAATTTTCCTCCTTGGAGGAGGGTAAAATATATTTGTATTGCGGTCAAAAGTTAAACTTGATTCTGTGTAATAATAGTAATTTGATCACCAACAAAATACTGAGAAATATTAACTATTAAAGTTGCACAAGCGCTAAGTATATTTGACAAATTAACTAGAATGTAAGACGAAATATATAATGTTCAACATTGATACACTGGATAAACAAAACATGTTATAATCTTCATGTGTGCAGCTTAAAAATCTGTAAAATCTATAATACATTTGTCAAAATGTGAATTTCGCAAATTACATTTTCCAAATTACATTTTCCAAATTACATTTTCCAATTGCGATCCAACAAACTTCTCGATCTGAACTAAAGCAAGACGTGCGTCGTTCAGATCCTTTAACAATTGTTTGTCGGATCAGGGCTCCGTTGCACAAAACCACAAAATATGCACATTTTGAACCAATCAGATTCGCACACTGATCACATGATCCGACTTGCAATTAATTGCAACGGTACCCAGATCAGACTGTGGAATGTGCAGTGGGGCTTTATAAAACAATCTGAAAACTATTACTACTCAATTTTACTGCTGCCAAGTGGCAAAATTACTACATTCCAAATGCTGTTTGTGTAACTTTGAACTCAAGCAGTTTTCACATACCTCATTCATTGTATTCGTATTACCAACAGAAACATGGAACAGCTTTCGGTCTGCCAAATTTCTCTTCCGTAATAAAGATATGTATGATTGAAGTGTTAGGATTTTAGAGGACAACGGTGTACAAAGTCAGTGCAATGAGTTAGCAAATATCACGTTGTATTTTCACTCATTACTCAGTCATATAACATTATAATAGCAATCAAACATGCAATTAAGTTACAAAGTATAACAAATACTCAGCTTTTGAGCAATTTAGAAAACACAGTTCTGAAATACTACTAATATTCAGTTGATTCAAATACTATTTGGAATGTATTTTATTTTAGATGACAGATAGGTATACCAGTTTCTTTGAACACTGAAGTGGAATGATGTGTGAATTCCATGGTAAATGAATGTCATATAATTATTATTTTAGTTTGAATGTGCGTGATTCACACTTTTTTCAATTTACACTGTACATGGTGTCAATATTCCATGGCTGGAAACATACTGATTTGCATAGTCCATTTGAAAAATTAAATGAACATAAGCTAATTCAGATCAAAACTGAATATGCACTCTACACCGTTATATGCTAAGAAATACAAACGATGGATACAATTCTTAATGTTCTTGTCAGTACAATATTTCAGACAAAATTATTTCCTGCAAATTTGGTACAAAATAAAACTCAATGGCCAAAATTCTCATCAGTGGCACAACTTTAGTCCAGGCTAAATTTTTTTTTTTAAAAGAGTACATAATCTACGGTACGTACATGTAATTCAGTCATAGTCACGTGACAGTTAGGAGAGTCTTTAGATAAGACCCTTTCATGAAACGGGGCCCGCAGTACTATGACTAGTGGAATGTCAAGCGACCCTTTGTCCTGATGCCTATGAAGCAGACCTTGACACCCAGCAAATGGCTAGTGTTATTCCACAGGCGTTAAATGGTTTAACAGGTTACTGGTATTTTCTGTGTTTTTTAGCCCGGATTAAAGTTGTGCCACTGATGATTTGGGCCAATGTCTTTTGGAATCATAAATAAAATTCTTCAATATGAAGTTTATAGTATTATAAAACATTTAATATCTTAACTCCTTTAGTGCCAAGTTCGCATTTTTGCGAGTTATAATACACGCAAATGCCATAGAGCATTAAATCCCTGGCAGTCAAAGTGGTAACTATTATTAAACACATGCTCCCAAATGTAAAGGATTAAAACATTAAGAATAATTTAGAACACTTTAGACATCATCCACAGTAAGTAATACTTATATACTTTTCACAAACCATATGTATAACACATGTTTGTAAAGTGAACATTACCCTCGTCACCTTGTGGACTTCTATGTTAAATTATTAATTTTCTTTTACAATTTCTATTCAAAACATATGAACATTTAAAAGCTTAAAATGTAGGTCCTCTACTTATTTTCAGTAAAAATACCAGGATTTCTTCATTATACAAACTACCCATAATATTAATTAATATACATCCATTATACTAATACATGGTAACACTAATATTCTGATTCTCATAAATTGTTTTCTTTAACTTTAATTTAAAAATGAGAGAAATTCGAAATCAAGTCATTCATACGATCCAACCCATCCTCTGTACCCATCATCTATACCTGCCATGTTCTCTTTCTGTACTAATACAGTCAAACCTGTCTTAGTGGCCACCTGTCTATAGCAGCCAACCTGACTATAGTGGCCATCAAAAGGGATCCCCTGCAGAGATAAACAGTGATATGCAACCTGTATATAGTGGTCACCTGTCTACAGTGGCCACTGTTCTTGACTCCCTTGGGTGGTCACTATACACAGGTTTGACTGTATATACCCGTCATATAATCCATTGTAAAACTACAAGCCTCAGACAGGATACCAATAGTGAATTTCAGGACTATGTCATCTCTTATCCCTTCCAAAAAGATGCTACCACAAATAACTTTTTATCTACAAATGCTGATGTCCACATACAAGCAACATAATATTATAATCATGAAAAACATAACACTGAACAAAACATAACAATTATTATAATAGACATCGTGCAAAACCTTCCCCACATAATTCACAGTGTTGTATCCGAGTCCACCCAATCCGAGTCCGAGACCGAGTCCGAGTCCAGACTGTCCGAGTCCGAGACCGAGACCGAGTCCAGACCAGCCGAGTCCGAGTCCGAGTCCGAGTCCAGACCATCCGAGTCCGAGTCCGAGTCCGAGTCCAACTCTTTTTTTTTTAAATAATTATTTTTTTATTTTACATTGATTCATTTTCTTTTCCAAAGGCAATTGATCTATCACTCAATCAAGTGATTAACCCTAGATATGTGTCACATAATATGCACTCATTCAGGGCTCCACACTCACGTTTTTTTTTAACTGGCCCTTTTGGGCCAGTAGATTTGTTTCAATTATTGAATGGGTATATTCGTTTTATTACTTATTATTGCGTTATGAAGGGTAATATAATCACCCGACGTTGTGAAATATTATGTATGCAAGCGAGCGGAGCGAGCTTGAAAATTTTACATTTTTCACAGCGGATAATTGCCATTTATTTCAATTACTGCATGGGTATATTCGTTTTATTACTTATTATGGCGTTATAAAGGGTAATACAATCACCCGACGTTGTGAAATATTTTGTATGCGAGCGAGTGGAGCGAGCTTGAAATTTTACCTATTTCATTGCCATTTGTTTCAATTATTGTATAGGTATATTCGTTTTATTACTTATGATATGGCGTTATGAAGGGTAATATAATCACCCGACGTTATGAAATATTATGTATGCGAGCGAGCGGAGCGAGCTTGAACATTTTAGCAATTTCACAGCGGAAAATCCCAAAATCCCGGAGAAAATGAGGGAGAAAAGAGGGAAAGGAATAAATGAAAAAGGGACCCATGCATGTCTAAGGGTTTATTTTTTTTAATAGGACCCATGTCTCAGGATTTTTTTATGAAAAGGGGATCCATGTCTAAGGATCTTTCTTGAAAAAGTCATCCCCGTTACCCCGTATACCCAATATACGTGAGTACCCCCCCCCCGGGTGTTTGATAGCCGAACATGTTCAGAATCGCGGTGTCAATTCATAAAAAAGACAGTATAAAATTAAAGCATACCTATCAAATATAAGCTTGGGCTATTTGTTATGGATTTGTCACTTGCGTGTCCATTCGTTTCCCACAAATGTGATTTTTTGCTCACTTTCTTGTCGGCTGTCAGTTCATTCGCGATCTCTTTTTCAAGCAACAATCTCTTGGTGGATTGGATAGAATATTTGGCTTGTTTCTTGCAGAATTATAGCACAGAATAGCCAATATACAAATATACAAAATATACGGAAATTGGCCGGTCTCGAGCTGGACT
Source organism: Echinarachnius parma (assembly GCA_037951105.1). Taxonomy (NCBI): domain Eukaryota; kingdom Metazoa; phylum Echinodermata; class Echinoidea; order Clypeasteroida; family Echinarachniidae; genus Echinarachnius; species Echinarachnius parma. Next base: position 22,289 of record JBAMJV010003992.1, on the reverse strand, counting down.
CGGCCCGAGTCATCGAGTCCACGACCTTCGAGTCCGAGTCCGAGGCCGAGTCCGGGGTCCCCGAGTCCGAGTCCGAGGCCGAGGCCGGCAATGCCGGCCTCGAGTCCGGACTCGAGACCAAGACCGGCCTCGAGTCATACAACACTGATAATTCAAAGGCGAGATAAACTAGAATACAACTCTGTATGAAAGCATTTATTGATGGCAGGTTGTAGGCCTAATGCGGCTTCAAAAAATCCATTTGAAAGACAAATTGGCTTTCACATAATCAAAATCTGTATAAAACTATTCATAAGTTCTCTAGAATGGTTGAATGTTTTCACCATCTCAATATAAACCAAAGGCACATAGTGGGTATGCACATTATCATGGCACATTACAGAGTGTGTTAACCCTTTGCCTATAGGAACTGGGTGGGCTATCTATGGAGATTTTACAATCTCCGATGGAAGGGTTTAAAACAATTTGTTCATAACGGCTGGTGGATTCGTGTCGCCGTTGTGCGGTATCGCCTTCAGGAAGTCCAGGTAGTGTGCGGGGATGCCCGCCCTAATTGCGCCCTCTACGATGACCTTCATGTAGTGTGGAGATGGCAGATCTTCGTCCAAGTCGTTGGAAAGCTGGTACGTTCGGCAGACGTGCTGCGTGCCTTCAGGCGAGCTTGCCGTGACTTCCATCGCATCGTAATAGCCCTCCTGCCTGTAGCACAAGAAATAATAATAATAACAAGAATATGAATAAGAATAAGAATAAGAATAAGAATAAGAATAAGAATAAGAATAAGAATAAGAATAAGAATAAGAATAAGAATAAGAATAAGAATAAGAATAAGAATAAGAATAAGAATAAGAATAAGAATAAGAATAAGAATAAGAATAAGAATAAGAATAAGAATAAGAATAAGAATAAGAATAAGAAGAAGAAGAAGAAGAAGAAGAAGAAGAAGAAGAAGAAGAAGAAGAAGAAGAAGAAGAAGAAGAAGAAGAAGAAGAAGAAGAAGAAGAAGAAGAAGAAGAAGAAGAAGAAGAAGAAGAAGAAGAAGAAGAAGAAGAAGAAGAATTAGTAATATTATTATAATATAGCATATTTGTATAGCATTTAATGCAGAAAACCTCAAAGTGCTTTTTATTATTATCCTAGGTCATTATATAGGTACAGTTCAGACCTGCACAATTTATCTTGTGCACCTCCTCAACTTCCCAGTGAGCATACTAGCTGCGGGCAGACATATAGGTGAACCAGGCCAATTCCTCCAGACTCGGTTTCTATCTATAGTCCTCGGCTGAGAGCAACACTGTGAATGAAATGACTTGCTCTTTAATACTGAAAGACATAATAATAATAATATACTCGATTTATATAGCGCCTAATATGATTGATAATCATCTCTAAGCGCTTTACAATGATATTATTACCCTGGTCATAGGATACAATGCAAACCAGCACACATTGTGTGCACCATCTCCACTCCCTGGGGAGCATTCCTTCAAAGCGGCTCATGGGCATTGAGAAGATTGTTCACATAAAAGGCTAAATTCAAGGGTCTGACTGAAAAAATCAAATCCTGCACACAAATAGCTTTCATGCCATGTTAACTTTGTGAACAACATACAACATACAACCCCTCCCCCACTCCACCTGTAGTTATGCCACTGTAGGCCCTGGAATATTTCTTTTGCACACAGCCTAATAGTGAAACTCACATGTCTAGGTTGGGTCGATCAGCCAACGCTATCCTCCATATCACTCCCCAGACATGGCCATCCGCCGACTCATCGATGGTGGCAGGGGCACCCCGCCAGTAGCTCTTTCTTGGCTGCCAGTCGGGCATAATTGGCTTGAAGCATAGTCTATAACCCTGCAATGAAGGGAATAAAACCATTGTGAGATGGATAATATTAGAAATGTTTAAAGGAGAAAATCAAAGAAAACCCCTAAATATGACGATATTCATATCTACAGAAAGCTTATAAGCCATAGAATGAGCTTGACTGACATTCAAACAATATAACGCTTCCATAAAAGCGAAATTAGGGTGAAAACATCACCCTATTCCCAGGGACAAATTCGCTCAATCGCTACACGAAACGGCCTTTAGCTGTGACGTAAGAACCGGGCTTGAAGACCAGGCGGCTGCCGCGGTTGTATGTAATATAAGCGTATAATATACCAGGCTGGAAAGACAAGCTTCAACTTATGTGCTATTTTTCCCTTACCAAGAATAAATTATAATACTACATTGTTTGTAATTTGCTTCTCATTTATATTTTCATCATGATATTCCAACAAATGTATTGTTTGTGACAAAAAAAAAGTTGAAAAAGGTGACAAAAGAAGGGGAAACTATACGACTGTGTCGTGCAGTAGGCCTGCACAGATTTGGGAGCAGGCGATTTTTTACCAACATGTAGTTTCACTTTGACATATCAGACGGAGAATTTACCACTTCCATTATGGAAACAAACAGTTAATAATCATTATGAAACAAATGAAATTTAAAAAAACGAAGAATAGTTATTACTTTAGTCGATCTATCATGGCTAGCTTCATGGTTTAGCTTGAAAAGTCGAGTGAATTAGATTCGCGATCTCCTGTGTTGTTACGATTCATCCGCGATTTCTCTGAACCTGGCAGCCGCATTACCTATACGGCTGATAGCGCTGGCGGATTTACATTTCCTGCGCGCGCATCAAAACAAACGAGTGCACGTGTTAGCTAGCTAGCTTGCTCCTCCACGGATACTTCGAAGTCCATAAACAGGCTGTTTTGTTGAAATTCTTCATCCATGTTGAACTGTCAGATGTAATTCTAGAGCGAGATCGTGATCGTGTGGACTGTAGAAAGCTTCGAATATAGCGCATACGCTGGAACTACTTTTAGTTCAATAACATACACAATATGCATAGTATACGGCCGGGTATACGATCGTGCGCTTGCATGTATTTCTCGATGGACGAAACTTTTACGAAACGAAACAAAACCAAAACAAAACGGTGAGAAATACACTATTCTATGTAATTATACCAGTTATTGACATATTGAAATGGATAAGAAATATTATATATTGTTATAACAAAGGCAATTCTAGCTCGGAACATGATTCTACTAGGTAATTTTGTTTTGAAACACAGCTATAATAGATTTGTTTTTCATACTATCTCCGTGTACATATGAACAACAATTCGGCAAAATGGTGAGGTGTAAACAGTTATTTTACGGAGATTGACACTTTTTCAATGCCAATAATGACATGAATATTGACATTAGGATATGTTTCAGGACATGGGAGGACAACTGTGTGTCAGATATTGATTATTAAGGCACTATTCAATCGTTTTGAGAGAGTAGAACTGCGTCCACTCTATGAACATTTGCGTGTAGATCGCCGTTCGAGCTAGAGCTGTCGGGAGCACAAAGCCCGGCTCTTACGTCACGCACAGAGCCACTTTGCTGTGCCGATTTCATGGTAAAGGGGAGGGTCAATTCACTAAAATTTTATTTTCATAAAACATGAAACTGAACACTTTCATGACTTGTTAACTGCACAAATTGCTTTAATAACTCATTCTATCATAAAATAAACCATAATAACTTGATTCTATTCCCTTTGAATTTCTCCTTTAAAAGCCTCCTCTATCTCTCTCAATGGTAGCAGGGGCAGACTTTGTCCAGCACCAGCCAGGATGAACTGGCATGGAACACTGTCTGTATTCAATTCAATTCAATAATAATAATTTTAAAAATTAATAATTATAATAAAAGTAATAATAATAATGATAATAATAATAATACTAATTTAAAACAAAAATAATAATAATTTTCAATTTGGATATCTAGCGTTTTAGCACCGTTAGTGTCAAAGCTCTCAGTGCATTCTTTAGCCAAAGAGCCTTATTCAAGTGCTCAAGCATTTCAAGGAATAAATTATTGCCAAGTGCCATTTTACTACACAAGGGAGTTTCACAAAGATCCTAAGTTGAACTTAACTCTAAGTTGGACTTAAAAATGATGTTAAGCCATTTGTAGCCTCGAAATAAAAATATATTCAAAAGCAAATATCCAAGTATTTTAGACTTTTCATAAATTTTACATCAAGAAAATGAAATCTCCTCGATAATAGAAAATATTTATCATTTGAATCAACATTTGATGCCTTTAAAAATAACTTTTACAATTTTTGTTAAAAGAAACTAACAGCTTTCCATAGACTATAAGTCCAACTTAGAGTCAAGTTCAACTTAGGATCTTTGTGAAACACCCCCTGGCTTATTAAGAGCAGCAAATGTGGATAAAGTATATGCTTGATGCAAAATTACCTCTAGCTTGGCTACTCCTACATATTCAGCCGTTGGATTGTTCAGTTGGACTCGAGCCTTCAGCAAGTTGCTCCCGTAGGCAAAGTACAGGAATGAATTATCCTCATTCTCATCAAGTCTGAAAAAAAAAAAAATGGACAACAATAACTACTAATGTACAGCAAAAGGAATAATGCAATATTCACTTGGAATTCTGCCCTCAGCCCTCCAAAATATATGCATGAAATACATACACTAATACTTATTTAATTAGCGTTTCTCTCTACATCCCCTACGCAAGAAACCAAGTCTACCAAAAGTCTTTTTTTCCTGATGCAACAAGGCTATAGAATTCTCTGCCATCAAATATTGTTGGAAGCACCTCCTTGGATATATTCAAGCAGGAGGTGGCGCAAGTCAGGCTCCGCTGAGCCTAGCGATAGTATGATAATACGCCAACGGCGGTCTGTACTTAAATTGGAAGAAGAAGAAGAACCTTGCCACTAACAATTTCCTTTTCCTATAAAACAGGGTGCTACCCCGGGGAGGGGTCACTCTCATACAAAAGTGCTACCCACCCGTGTCCATCAACCTCTGAAATGGCCCTAACGTCGAAAACTTTTTTCTGGGTTTGTTCTAATGAGTGCTGAAAACCAACCCTTTTTAAGGAAAACGTCGACGGCGCCATATTGCTGAAAATGATACCCTTTCAACGCTTTTTTTGGACGCAGGTGCGTAGCCAGTCATGTTGGGAGTGACAAGTGAAAGTCATTAAGGGCCAGTATTTTGGGGAAAACCATATTAGATGCAGCACTATCTACTATTTGGGGACATTTCTTATTTCAACTGGCAATATTTTTTTGTTTTCAAATTTCTGAAAGTTTACCTGCCCGGAACAGGCAAAGATTAGTGGACAATCAGTAGACATCATTCGGAAGAATTCTGATAGAAAACACACCTTCTTTACTCATTTGTTTTGATCCAACATACTTTGCATTGAAATATTTAAAGGGGAGCACCACGTTAAGAGCAATGCAATTAATCACCAAAACTTATGGAACCATAAGTGCACCAATTCTATACACGCATAGGTTATGAGACAATAGAACCACAATAGACGGGTACGTCCTAAACAAAAAGACTACAGTACTTTCTGCAGATCCATGAACACATACTTTAGTATGGTGATGAGATTTCAAATTATATAATTTGTCAGGAAACCTATTTTTTCTGAACTTGTTGGTGGAATTGCCTTACCAAAAGTGTTACCTTTAATTGTTATTATTTAAAGGGATTTAAGGTGGTATCTCACCGCCCTGGAAACTAGTTGGCGACCTGTTGGCGACTCGAGTCTGCACAAGGTTGCGGCGACGTCGCCGCGACTTCTGCCTGTCTATATATATCTAGATCTACAACTAGATGATAAAGACCTCAGTCACGTGGTCTCTAAAGTGGGTCAAGCACCGTCAAGCAAAGTCGCGGAGACGTCGCCGCAACATCTCCTCTCAGTCGCCTTGGTCTCCAGTAGGTTTCGGAGACGTCGCGGAGACGTTGCGGAGACCTGCTGGAGACTGAAAAAAGTCTCCAAAAAAATCAGACACGTTTGATTTCCCCGGCACAATGGGCGTAGATCTGTCATTGATACCTATTCAACTAGGGGGAAGATCTATTCATTCATTCCCCCTGATGAATAGGTATTACGTAAGTATCTACGCCCATGTTCCCCGCGACTCCCCGGCGACCCGGCTAGTCTCTAGGAGACGTCGCGGCGACGTAGCGGAGATGTCTCCGCAACCAGCGGAGACTCAGTCGCCAACAGGTCGCCAACTAGTCTCCAGGCCGGTGAGATAGTAACATTGTCAAAATGTGCAAAAAGTGCTCAGTGAACCGTTCTTTCTGTATGAGATTGATTGTTGATACATTATTTGCCATATGTTAAAATATAAATGCAATCAGAGCCGTAAAAGAATATTATTGTTGGATGTTGGTTCCCTTTAAATATATACCTTGTATTAATCTTGTCCATGACGATGCAGTCTCCGCTGTACCCGTTGTCAGGAATCGCGTCGAGCCACTGGCGATACTTCTCCGGCAGATTATTCTGTAGCGCCCCCTTGCGAATAACACTGATGTATTGCGGCGACGGAATGCCCTCCGTAAAGCGGATTAGATTGTAAGACCAGCACGGCAACGACTCTCCCTGTGGTGTCCTCACGTTGACCTTGATGCGACGGTAAATGTCACCCTCGTCCTCTTGCCTATTAATTAGTATTTGTAGTTGTTGTCGGTTTTGTTGTACATAGTTATTCATAGAAATTATTTTGTTTTGGATGTTTTTTTTATGTTGAGTTTAATTTTTGTTCCATTGATTGTTGTCAAGTTGCGTGTTCAATTTTAAAGTATGTTGTATTTGTTAATTTGAAAAGGTTGTTAATATTGTACAATGTATGTTTTTGTTGTTATTGTAAAAATTGTCGGGTTTTGTAGATATACAATTTATTGTTGTATTGTTGAAATGGGAGAAAAAGGAGAAAAAATATACAAAGACTCAAAATTATATGTCAACCACTTGAGTTTTTATAAGTAAATGACATGATAGTCTACAAAAAATACAGTATGCAGTATGATTTAAAAATGATAAGTGTATTTTTCACATTGATCTTCGCTTTAAAGGGGTAGTATAGTTTTGGTAAGGTTGAACTTTAGTAACCAAACCTGGACAATAACATTATAAACTAACAGTTATAACTCCACCATGCTCGAAAGGTATACAAAATTACAAACAACTGAGTAAAAAGCCCGTTTTCATTAAAAAAAGAGCCATTAAAACACAAGAAGGCGCTTTCTAAAAAGGCATTGGTTTCAACCATTTTTCATACAAAATAATGCATGTGATGTTTTATTGAAACAATGATTAAATAGAGAGATCATCAACAACTATTTAAAAAATGCTTTTGAACATTTTTGAAAAAGTGCAAGCATATTTTAATTTTTTTGAAAAAACCATCTAATTATTTGGGCCCCAAATAATTATTAGATCAGATATATTTATTGATATTTCAGCCGTTTCTGGGTCGATTTTGACCAAATAAAGTTTATTCTGCCATTAAAATTCCATGTTCTCTCAAATTCGACACTCAGTTTTTCATTACCTCACAAAAAAATTGTGATGAGCAGCGCCCTCTCTACCAAAACTAAACTACCCCTTTAACTGGAATATTCACAGTAAATTTACAGTATATAGAGCCTTAATTTAAATACCTCAATATTTATATTCACACAAGATTCACAAAATATTTACCTGAACAAATATTTATGTGCAGCAATTGGTTGCTAAATCAATACAGTAAATGTTTTTTTACAACTAATGCAATCTGAGGAAAACATGAATAACGAACGCATGAATAATCACTTGTCTGTTATAAGCTATGGTGCAGAATTCATGTACACTACAAATCACCTTGAACAAAGTTGTGTCTACACGTACACGTACACATCCTTCAGAATAATGAACATGCAGTTCTCAAATTCAATTGTTGGGAGTAGTTCTAAGCATACATTCTAAATATTTACACACAAGGAAATATGATACAAATAGAATCCAGAGGCAGTGGCATATGGTCAGAGTATACCTACATAGTGAAATAGGGAAATAGGGAAATAGGGAAATGGGGCAAAGGGTGGGGGGGGGGGCATGACTTCCCTTCTCATGCTGACTAAGTGTCGACTAGCCTAGAAATGGGGAAATGGGGCAAAGGGTGGGGGGGGGCATGACTTCCCTTCTCATGCTGACTAAGTGTCGACTAGCCTAGAAATAGGGAAATGGGGCAAAGGGTGGGGGGGGGGGGGGCATGACTTCCCTAGGGGGTAGCCTATGCCAGGAAATAATATTAATCAGGGGCTACTTTTCAAGCTTACATGCCACACTGAATTATGTTTCACATACGTGCATATAATTTTACTTAAAGTAATAAATTATAGGGGCTGTTTCTCACATATATGCTCTGTTTAAAACAACATTTCATGGGATATGCCAATGCCTCTGTGTAGTTTGTCACTGGTCTACATATGTATGCAAACTATAAACCTATGAAACAATTTGTATGCATAATTTCCCACATGATGGTAAAATTTCTGCCACCAAGGTGGGGGTAAGGGGTAGAGGTATTGCCCCCCCCCCCCCCCCCCCCTTGTTTCAACATTAAAGGGATCTAGTAACTTTGTTGACATGTGCAAAAAGTGATGAATGGTTGATGCAATGTATAGTGTTGTTATCTCATATGTCCACAGGGTATTGTGTGAAAATTTCAAGTCAAATGGACTTTGCATGGCCAAGTAATGAGCGAAAATACAAAGTGATATTGGGTGATATTCACTAACTCACTGCATTCACTTTGTACAGGGATGACAAACTCGCCCGGAGTTTTTCTTATCTGAATACTTTGATCGTACATATCTTTGTAACGAAAGGGAAATTTGAAAAACCGAAACCGGTCCCATGATTTTATTGTTAATACAAATACAACAAGGTATGAGAGAACCGCTAGAATTCAAATTTTATTTTGAGGATTTGGACAATGTTACTTAGTCCCTTTAAAGGGATCTAGTAACTTTGTTGACATGTGCACAAACTGGCAAATGGTTGATAAAATGTGTACTTCTGTGATCTGATATGTCCACTGAGTGATGTGTGAAAATGAAAATTCCACGACAAATGAATGTCACATGACAGAGTAATTAGCGAAAAATGCGAAGTGATATTCGCAAACTCATTGCACCGACTTCGGACACAGTTTTAATTATACATGTACATCTGAATGTGATTTATGGAAAACAAATTTGGAAAAGTTGTTCCATGCTTCTATTGGTCATACAAATACAATGGGTGATTTCAAGTATGGTGTTTAGGGCTGGTGTTAGTGTTTACCAAACTGGTGTTTGTGTGTTATAAACACTAACACCGGCCTTAAACACCATACTTGAAATCACCCAATGTCAAGGTACATTATGTGAGAATAGCTAGAGTTTGAAGTAAGTTTTAAAGATTTTAACAATTTTACTAGATCCCTTTAACTATGCCACTGAACACTAGAGGGCCCGGGGTCAGTGTTTCACAAAGATCCCAAGTCGAACTTAATACTAAGTTGGACTTAAAAATGATGACAACTAATTTTAAATATAAGTTGTTTAAAAAGGCCTAAAATTTGGATAAATATCAGTTACATTTTCTTTTATCAAAGAGACTTTAAGTTATTAATGTAAAATTTTGTTGAACGTTTCAAATATTCGCATTTGGGCTCTTGACTACATGTCTAATTCCGAAGCCACAAATGGCTTTCCATAATTTTTTTACATTTTTAAAAATTAGTGTTAAGTTCGACCTGGGATCTTTGTGAAACACCCAGCTCTGGTGCATGAATGAAAAGGGAACAAACACAATAACACATACATGTACAGTACATAGACAGAGAGAAATACAGGTTTACATGAGTGGGAAGGGAATAAGGTGGAATAAATGAGTATTATGAATGAATAACTTTATTACCAATATAACAATCATATATAAGAAATGTTAACAGACAAACAAATTGGTAAAAGGACCCTACAGAAATAGCAACTATTGCTAGTGGGGCGTAGGACCCTCTGTGCATGATTAGACGATATGCTTACATTTGAATAAGGCAAGAAACTATGATTAAATAACATACTATACTAAGTATTTACAATAGTGGACATTCACCCAATAATAACAACTATAAGATTATATAAAACATGTAAAATCTTTTCAAGAGAATAAAAAATGCTCTATGTTTGGTAGCAATTCACAAAAGACTATAAGACATATTGACTTAATAAGGTGGAGTCTATCAAGTCTTCGTATCTCTAAACTTTTAAAGGCATACTATTCCAAATATCTGATCCCTGAAACGAGATTGAAGTTTTTCCATGCTCTCTATGAGCATGTTGATTTATTTAGTTAATTTCTTAATTGTAATTTTTGGTAAGGAATTAGTCATTGTAAAGCGCATAGGGATTTTTGTCTATGTCATGCGCTTTATTCTTTATATAAAGAGAACTGATTAACTATGATTATTAGTTTTCTTATCATTATGTGTATGCCAGTGCATACAAACACACACATGCATGCATGCACAGATACACACAAACACATACCGTAAATCTCCGTGTATAAGACACACTTTTTTTCCGTTGGAAAATTTTCAAAGTGGGGGGTGCGTCTTATACACCGGTATAGCCACACAAAACAAATTTTTTTTTTTTTTAATTTAATAATAATAATATTTTTGGACACCCTGTAGTCATGTTCATAATGTGTATAACACATGGCTTAGGGCATGACAAAAGCTTGCTGTCATTTGTAGCATTCAGCAAAATATACCTTTTTCTCAGACAAAAAATATTGGTTACAGATATAAAAATTGCAAGTTTATTGAGCAGTAATACTGCTGCTAATGAATATTCATACATTTGTGAGCAGCAGTACTAATTAAATATGCAATTTTCTAACCAGTGGTTATAAATTTTGCTCATAATTAAAAATAGTTGTTAGTAAATTTTAAAAATTGCATATATATTTAGTGAGTATTGGTGCTCATGAATATTCATGAATATGAATATGAATATTTATGAGCACCAGTGTTACTGCTCAATAAATGTGCAATTTGTGTACTAACCACTATTTTTATGTGAGAAAATGATGTTGATGAATGCTACTTTCAACATTAAGATAGTGGCATGCCCTAGACCAGTGGTATAAGCATTCCAATAGCACTTCAGGGTCTTAAACAAATACAGGGTGTCCACAAAAAAAAAAAAAAAAAATCTAATTTTTTTTTTTTTTTTTTCTGTGAAAGTTGGGGGTGCGTTTTATACACGAGTGCGTCTTATACACAGAGATTTACGGTAGACACATACACACGAAACATGATTAAAAGAGTCGGAAAGTTTAAATGGAATGTGTCTGTTTAAAAAAATAAAAATAGTGATGAAACAAAAGAGACCTATAAAGTGACAGACCATGCCATACAAATACACTAGTTATTTAGAAAGTGCAACATGGCGATAAACTGCAACTTGCACTCGTTCAACCTAACAGGATCTTTATAACCCCATGCACTCCCCACTCACTCATCCAAGTGGGGAAGATCTTCTGATGTGAGTCTCCAACACACCCCCCAGACGGAGTCCAGGGGGCTGGGCTCGATGGAAGCTATGCATCCGTGCCACCGCGTACTGAGTCCGCCTCTCTCCAGACCAAAGCATAGTCGGTAGCCCTGGCGGTGGAGAGTTAGTCACACTAAACAAGTGAGTTTTACATGCATACTTGAGACCTGCTCCAACTTCATTTTAAGTGACCCGTTTTTTTTCTTCTTCTAAACAATTGTCACAGCTTTATTGCAAATTTTGCTTTATTTTGTAACCTGGGTGTTAATGGTTAATAATTATTGTTTAAAAGAACACACTATGAAGATATCTTTTTCTTCTTTTTCTGTGTTTAGCAACTACAGTCAAACCTGTCTTATCAGCAACCTCCCTATAGCAGCCAACCTGCCTATAGTGGCCACCAAAAATGACCCCTAACAGAGAAAAACCATGTTATGGAACCTGTATGAGGTCACCTGCATACAGACTACAGTGGCTACTTTTTCTTGTTTCCCTTGGGTGGTCACTATACACAGGTTTGACTGTACAATCAACTTGCTGGTTATTCTGTAGCCTCAATCAAAAATCCCCTAAACTTGATGCCTATATAAAAGTATTCAGTAACATAACAAACTTGAAAAAGTTAAAACTGAATCATTCAATTACAACATTAAAGTTAAAACATTTTGTTCAGCACTCAAAATGGTTGGAGCAAATCACACGTACGATCAGGGTCATTGACCATTCTAAGAAATGTAACTTAAAAATTACCTACCTTTGAGTGTTAAATAAGAATTATTCTTGTTACCATTCCAACAGATTATCTCACAGCTGTATACATATCTTGCATATCAAGAGGTCAATTGTATGCACACTGCATTTATAACCCCTCACAAAAAGTTCCGCAATTCAAGTTTGAGCGCGTTGATATCTATTTTGTTATGAAATAATCCCTCTCATGCTGACTAAGTGTCGACTTACCCCCGACAAAGTTGATAACTTAAGTCGAAACTACAATTTCGTATTCTGGTAGCCAAACCTCGGACTAAGTGTCGACCACATCTTCAAATATTGTAAATGGTCCTGGTAGGATGGTGTCGACTAAATTAACCCCTAAATCACCAGCAGGGCCACTTATACCGTTTGTGTATAGCATACAGAATCACATTGCCGTAGTGCGTTATTTTTTCGCTCGGCGGGGCAATTGATTGTTCGAGGGGTGTTGGCGAATTCACTTTGACCCAGTTGACAATGAGTTGTTAATGGTTACGACCGGACGCTGGCGGTATAGAACAATGGCACCACGTAGTGTGCGGCGCCATGTGTAACATACAAAGTATTTTACACATAAGTACAGGTATGCCCTAAATTTGATCTCGCGCTGGGGGTAGTTTAAGTGTCTGCTAAGTCGTGCTAACTCAATTTATACACAGCCTATATACGCAGTAAGTGCCGACGACAAGCGCTGAGATGTTCATACACCAGACAGAAAATAAGAATGAAATTGTTATCATTTTTAGCAAATGTTACTAATAAATTGACCAATATTGAACATCTGCCAAAATATGACTGCAGAACGGTAAAACTAAAGGTAAAACAATAATCATTCTATTATTATTTATGAGCATTTTTGTGGTGCATTTGAATTGTTTTACTAAATTTTGAACAAAGAGATTAATGCCATATCAATATCACTATGTTTGTTGGAATACTATTCATAATTAACATTTAATTCATTAGATCGACAAATCTATCGCTTTCATGGCCTTTTTGACATTATTATTGTTATTTTCACTGTCGGCATCATGGCCTTTTTGACATTATTATTGTTATTTTCACTGTCGGCATTCTAATGCCGACAGTGAAAATAACAATAATAATGTCAAAAAGGCCATGAAAGCGATAGATTTGTCGATCTATTAATTCATGTGTTCATTCTTGTAGTTGTAATCTTGTAACATATTTATTTGTAAACGATTTATTTAATGAAGTTGATGGATTATATTGATCATGTTGATCAACAAAATTAGAAGAGTCAGATCTGGCCCACCTTTAACTCTGCTATATCAACGAAAACTGCTGACGGATTCCGCAGTCGAATTCTCTCGCTCAGTAAATTGCTCCCGAACCCAAAATATAGGAAAAATCCATCATTTTTGTCTCTGCTCATTGTCAGTGTTGTAATGGCTTCATGAATTTGGGCAACAGCATGCAATATATGCGAAACTAACTCTGCAATCTGACGGCAAATATCGTATACAGATTACTGCTGCGTACGTACCGGTGTTTATCGCGCGTGCAGTAGATCGGCACGTAATGCGCATGCTCTTATCTAATAATGTAAACAATAACATTACAGAGTGTGTTCAACTCGCACGGCGCCCAAAGTGACTTTGACCACAGACCTACTTTACTAGCATGGACACCAGTCCTGTAGATATCGCCATGATAGATGAAAGTTATGAAAAATGAAACCAATGCTAGCTTGGTTAATCCCTTTGATCATAGCATGGTCACCGCCGCGGCGCGCCGTGAAGAGTATAAGGATAGTGAGGGCGGGAGGACAGTCATTCAAACCTAAATTGTCCTGAAAAACGTCATGTCTGTGAATTGACGTTCTATGCAGGCCTGGTTCTATGAAACTTTATGACATGTTGTCTGAATCCCGGGGGGGGATACTCAGATTATAGTCGGACGGGGGTGTGCGGCTGAGACCTCCAAACCCAGTGACCCACATCTAAGGGTCCTTTTGCGAAAAATGGACCCATGTCTAAGGATTTTTTTCGCCTGCGGCGCATGTTTTGGGTGTATTTCCCGCAATTTTTTTTTTTTCCGCAAAGTTAGCGAAGTTAGCGAGCGTAGTGAGCTTGAAAAATTTTGCAATTTCACATCGGCAAATCCAAAAATCCCGTATAAAAAAGGGGAAATATGAAAAAAGGGACCCATGTCTAAGGATTTTTTTGATGAAAAGGGGACCCATGTCTAAGGATCTTTCTTGAAAAAGTCACCCTTCCCAGCGGCACAACCCCGTATACCCAATATACGTGAGTACCCCCCCCCCCCCCCCCCCCGGGGTCTGAATAACAATTTAAAAACATGTTTAATAATATGGGAGATATTACCTAATTTATAAAGATTTACTACTCGTCAACAAATAAATTTTCAAGGTTTCCGGACATTTCTCCAAGAAAATATGTCCTATATAATTATGACAGTGGCGTATTTAGGATTTTTTTTCTAGTGGCTGGGGGGGGGGGGGGGGGGGGGGGAGGGGGGGCGGTCACGGGAGCCGGGAGGGATGCATTTTTACGAGGAGGCAACAACAACATCGACAAGAAAACAAAAACAACGACGACAACACCAATCACCGTCCGGGAATTCTTGACCACCGGTCTGGGTGTATATTGTGTCTATGCTACATATAGATCTATATTATTTGTGTATACGTACCTAATTTTATTTATTTGAATTCCCTGGATTATCCCCCACTGCAAAGCTCTCCGAATCTTGCGGTGCAGCCAGTGATCACCATACGCAAAGTATTTCGATGCGTGCAACATATCAGATCTAACAGTCCTGTAGAAGACGATAATGAAAATAGTTATGATCGTACGTCAGTTTTAATCATAATACTAATAAAAACAATAATGAAAATGACGATGATGATGATAATGATATTTTAATGATGAGAATAATAATGATAAACCAATGCATGCCATGGATCCTACCAAAGACGCTTAATGGATATGTCTTTGATCCTACTTATATAGCGCATGTTTCGTGTTTCGTGTTTCGACCTCGCGCATCATCCCGGTCAAGATATACACACTACAATCAATCCAGGCATACAAAGTACACATTTTCCACTCCCTGTAGAGCATTCAAGCCATATACCTGGACAGAGTGATAAAGATCGAACCATGTTCCCCGGGCCACGTTCCAACCCTTACTGATATTTGTGCACCTGGCGCACGCTCTTAGAGGTTATATTTTGTTTCATGAAGAAAAACAAATATGCACCCCCAAATATAATACTCGCAAAGCGACATAATTATACAGTTCAAACAATGCATCAAATGCCATATCATGATACAACTACATGAATACATTATTCCAGACGTAGACAATGCGGCCAATTCCCCAGGGAGCGAAGCGTCCGAGAGGGGGGAGGGTGATGGTATAGGTGGGTGTTTGCCCCTGCAACGCTTTTGCAATGTTTTACTTGAAATTATGCAATCTGGTGCAAATACTTAGGAAGGAAATTTGACTTGATATGAAGTAAAATCTGATTTATCTTGTCCAAAGAAATACCCTTTTTTCAATCACTGGTATCAAATTAGATATAAGCCATGATTTATGTTTTTATTTGGGGGGGGGGCCCCCCCCCCCCCCCCCACCAGTACGCCAGTGTCCATGTTGATCATCTTGTGTACAGCCCGGCGCAGACAGAGCCGACTCGACCCGATCCGACTGGTTTTCAGTCAAGCTAGAGTCAGTTTCGCTGAGTCGGAACCGATTCAACATGTTGAATCGGCATCGAATGCCCTCTGACTGGTTCTTGATTGGCAAAACCGGAGTCCTGAGGCAACGCATGCTGAGTTAATCAGGCTGAAAACCAGTCGGATCGGGTCGAGTCGGCTCTGTCTGCGCCGGGCTTTAGTCATTTTGAAATCACTGTTATTTTGCTTGAAACATATTGTGCTGATAGAACATGTTTTCTTCATTATTTTTGCTTTGGTTTGTTTTATTTCTTACCAATTTATTGAGATTTTATTGACGGGCCTTTCTGATAAAAAAAATCAATTGAATAGATTTAGAAGAAATGCCAAGGCTCCGATAAATGAATTTAGACATAGAAATGTATAGGCCCTCGCATAGTCAATATTATATTTTAACGAAATGATAACAAAAAATGTAATGCAGAAACTGTACGCCATGAGCACACGATTGACATTTAGGCATGCTGTTGGGAGGTGGGACAATCGATTAAATTATTAAATCACCCTTCACAAACGGAGAAAGGTCTTGAATATAATTATAATGCGAACACAGCTATCCCTGATTCACCCACGCGGTCTTCATGTACAAGAAAATATGAATATGGATCGTCCCAGTGATTTTGACAAAGTCGAATCAAATATGCATTTCAGAAAGATTCCGAGAGTATCTAATATATTGGCGAAACTAACCCGGTGGGGGGTACTCAGATTATAGTCGGACGGGGGTGTGCGGCTGAGACCTCCGAACCCATACCCACATCTAAGGGGTCCTTTTGCTGTAAATAGGTACCCATGTCTAAGGATTTTTTTTCGCCGGTGTCGCATGTTCGCTGTGGATTTCCCGCAAATTTTGTGGTTTCTTTTAGCGAGCGTAGCGAGCTTGAACATTTTTGCAATTTCGCATCGGCAAATCCCAAAATCCCGGATAAAAGAGAGGAAATTAAAAAAAGGGACCCATGTCTAAGGATTTTTTTTATGAAAAGGGGACCCATGTCTAAGGATCTTTCTAGAAAAAGTCACCCTTCCCAGCGGCACATCCCCGTATACCCAATATACGTGAGTACCCCCCCCCCCCGGCCCCCCCCCCCCCCGGGGAAACTAATTGATCATTATTGTTGAAATAGTATAAAAATGGCTTGTGTGGTAAAATCCGAACCTTAGTTACTATCGTTAAAATGCAGAAATATTGATTGAAACTTCAATTCACGCTGCCAGCATGCCGATGAAATTAGGCCTAAATTCACCGCTCGTTCACCCCTCTCCGGCGGGCTGGGTATTGGTCGAGAAGCCCGCATGCCGTACGTGTATAATGCGGTTGAAGAGTAAAACACCTTTTTTTAAATTCCGGACGTCTTATGGTCCAAATAGTAAATTTAAAAGCATTTTTTGTCCAAATCTTTACATTAACAAATAAGTTATGATATATTCTTTCATATGGTTGGTGATGAAAGCATATTTGTAATTGTGTGTGTGTGGGGCATTTCCAAATACTGTTATTTGGCTAAGGCCAAATGACAGTTTTGGGAAAATTACCGAAAATAACTTTACTGGAGAAACTAATTGATTAGTATGTGAAAGTATAACAAAGGGCTTGTGTGGAAAATCCGAACCTTTATAGTATCGTACAACTTAGAAAATCAGTTGAAATGTTTATCCATGCCTAAATTCACCACCAGTTCGGCCCGTTACGCCGGTGTAGCAACGCTCATTCGCGTCCGGAGCGCACGTGGTGCAGCATTTACCATAGGCATTGCACGCAGCCGCGAACATGTGGTTTAATTGTGTCAGCTACTGACAGTTTTAATTTCGAACATTTTATTGCTCAAATCATCAATTTCAACGCAGTTTGTATCCAAATATTTCCATTAACCGATTATCATCTTTTTTCCCTTAATTTTTTTCTTTTTTTTGTGGGTGGGGCGTTTCCCAGTACTGTTTAAGAAACATACAAATTGACACTAAAATTATTAACATCAACCAACTCAATTAATTTTTATATTAGAAATATTTTTGTTGGCGGCCTTGGAAACTGGCCGCCATGTTGAAATTTCGCTTGTCTAAGTTCCCCCCTCCCCCTAAACGTGTCCATAATGTAGCCTGCATTATCAACTTTGTAGCTTGTATCAAACTTTGAACAATTTCCATGAAATTGTACATTTTCCAGGTTGTGACAATGTAACAAATGAATTGATAAAAAATTTAATTGTAGGTATTGTACAACCCCTCGTACACATATTTAATTTATCATTAACCACTGGTGTTGTACCCATGAGAATGAAAATTGCAAAGGTTGTACCAATTTTTAAAAAGGGTGATGCCCTTATGTTAAATAATTATCGTCCTATTTCTTTGTTAACTTCATTTTCTAAAATTCTTGAGAAGTTAATGTATACACGGACAATAACATTTTTGAAGAATGTTAATATTTTGTCAAATTTTCAGTTTGGTTTTCGTGAAAAACACACAACAACTCATGCAATTTTACATTTAGTGGATAAGATATCCAGTGCCTTAGATAATCGCATGCATACTGTTGGTGTCTTTTTAGACTACTCTAAAGCTTTTGATACTGTTAATCATGATATTTTATTGAATAAACTGGGCCATTATGGTGTAAGGGGAAGAGCATTAGATTGGTTTAGGAGCTACTTAACAGATAGGAAACAGTTTGTTTCTTTGAATGGAACTGATTCAGGTATGCGGGGCGTCACCTGTGGAGTCCCACAGGGATCCCTTCTAGGCCCGCTTTTGTTTATTGTGTATATAAACGACTTTCAGTTTTCCTCAGAGATGTTATCATTCATTTTATTTGCAGATGACTCAAGTGTATTTTTCTCTCACAAAAACCCTCAAACTCTTTTACAGACTGTAAACTCTGAGTTGACTAATGTGACTTTGTGGATTCATGCAAATAAGCTGTCTTTAAATCTAAAAAAAACAAACTATTGTATATGCTCTTTAGTAATTCCTTGAGTATATTGCCTGGAAATGTAATGTTGAATGGTGTTGAAATTGAAAGGGTATATACATTTAAATTTCTTGGCTTGTTTATTGATGAACATTTAAATTGGAAGCACCATATTGGTCAACTTTGTAAATTATTGTCAAGAAATACTGGTGTAATCTATAAATTAAAATTTGTGTTCCCTCAAAGTATTTTACGTATACAAGTATTATATACAACTTTAATTTTGCCATATTTAAACTATGGTGTACTTGCTTGGGGTAACTCGTTAAAATCTCAACTAGAAAAATTACTTTTGGTACAGAAAAGAGTAATAAGAATTGTTTGTAATACTCATTATCTTGCACATACCGATGTCCTTTTTAATAATAGTAGTGTTTTGAAAGTTGAAGATATTTATTATTTACAACTAGGAGCTCTTATGTATGATTTGAATGCAGGTTTGCTGCCAGTAGCCTTGGCCAGAATATTTAAGAAAAATAACCAAGTTCATAATTATTCTACACGACACGCGCAAGCATATCATTTACCTCTTGTTAGAACACAATTCGCCCTGACGACATTGGGGTCTACTGGACCTAGGTTTTGGAACTCCCTCGAACCAAGAATAGCGCAATCGGTCAGTACTTATGTTTTTAATCGCAAACTGAAGTTACTTTTTTTGAGTCGATATTGCCTAGATTTATAGTTTTTTTAAAATCATTATATACAATGTAGGAAAATTATTTGCTATATATAGGTCTGCTTACTTCTAATTCTACTCCTGTTTCTCAAATCATCTGTCTGTCTTGTTTTGTTCTGTCTGTGTTTCAGTCTGTATTGCCCCCTCTCTCTCCCACTACCTTGTATTTTGTCCTGTTACTCGTAGTATTTTCCTGCTTTTCCTGTAAATGGTCATTATTTAGTAGTCAGTAGTTTTTATCACACTTACAGTTACAGTTTATGTTTATAACTTTTTCAGTTCATTAGTTAGTTTAGTTTGTAAGCATTTTAATGCATGTAGTACTTTTATTTGGCGAGTTTGTCTATCTGGACATACCCATACGATACACACGAGGGACCTTAATTCCACAAGCTCTGCTTTCAACCAAGGTCACCTCATCTTTCTATTGTAACGCCATATTTTTGTTTTGTTAATTTGCTATGTTCATGACATATTTGTAATGTGTGTTATATAAGAAAGATAAATAAATAAACTTGAAACTTGAAACATTTATCTGTGAGTGGATTATGCAAACTAAGATTGAAACAATGTGCGTTAATTTAGAGCAAAATATGTCTGGGTCTGGACTCGTACAGTATTCAGTGGCGGATCCAGGGGGGTTTAGGGGGTTTAACCCCCCCCCCCCCCCCTTGGGCTGCCAAGTGAAAATGTATCAGTGAAAAAAGTGAAAAAAGTGAAGAAAAAAAAATCACTTACGGGGGTTCAAAATAGCAACAACAAAAATCGCCGAGAGGGGGGACACCTCCCTCTCGGACTCTCCCCCCACTCGCCGCTACGCGGCTCGGGTCAAACCCCCCCCCCCTCCCCCCTTAGCAAAAAGCTAGATCCACCCCTGTATACCTTTCGAGCATTTATTACAAATGGTTATGTTTATGGATATTTCAGCCGTTTCTGAACCGATTTTGATCAAATAAAGTTTATTCTGCCATTAAAATTGTAATATGCTCTTTCAAATTTGACACTCAGTTTTTCATTATCGCACAAAAAAATTATTTTGTGTAGCGCCCTCTATACCAAAACTCAACTATCCCTTTAACTTGCTTTATCTATAGTTTATTCTATGTTTATGTTGTTTGTAAATTGTATTTCGTATATTGAACTCTGTTTGTATATGTAACTTATCTTAGTCATGTTCTACCTATGTCATGATTGTATGTTTTATCTGTATACCAGGGCCCCTTAGTAGAGCAGTTGTTGTTGTTGTTGTTATTTTGTTATTTTGGCGTTCATTCAAAATGAATATTTACGCCATAATACTTAGTTATTATTATTATAACATTTTGTTTGGTTTTCCAATCATTTTTATGGAGTTCCTACTTCATGCTGCATGTCCATCGCTCAAATCCGACCTAACGGTGCATCATCTGGTCAGTCCGGCACAGCCACATCGTGCAGACTTCTCAGCTCGGTGACATACCAGGGTATGTGTGCAAGCCGAGCCTAGACCCCTCAGATGCTCGAAAATGAGGTGTCAGGTGCAATCTGTTGGGCTCCAAATAATGCAATAATGCATGCCAAATTCAAAAACAATATATATATATTCATCAATTTCAAACATTCCACAAAAATCAAATAAAGCACTCATTCAGTGGGCTCTTTTACATAGAATACATCAATTTGTTAGTAATTGTAACTATACAAAAATAAACTTACACTAAAACAATATAATTATATAATAGAGATGCTAAGCAAATATTTACAATAATCTGAATACAAATCCTTTTTTGCTATTCATCGAACCTTCTAGTTCTATAAATGAAATTAATCAATGCCACTTGCAATTTTGTTTCAAATATTTCCAACATTTTATATATATCTTGTAGAGCAGTACTCGATACTGAAAGCATAGGCGTACCCGGGGGGGGGGGGGGTTTGGGGGGATTCAACCCCCCCCCCCCCCCTTTGATAAAAAATGACTGTTTTGGGGGGTTTGAACCCCCCCCCCCTTTCAAATTTTAACTGGTCTCGAGACCAAATTTTAGCGATCTCGACCGTCATTTTCGATGGTCTCGGCCTCGAAAAGTGCAAAAACCGTGGTCTCGGCCTAGAAAATGTCGAAAATTGTTGGTCTCGGCTTCAAAAATGTTCTTTTTTGTCTGAAGAAAAAAAAAAAACCCTTAAAAAAATCCTGGGTACGCCACTGGTATTATAGTCCGTAACATTTCCATAGGATTCACGGAAGATTCAATAAGGCGACATGTGTCATTGTGACGTCACAAAGATAAGAACTACACCATTTTGACCAATTACTGCTTCGTGAAACTTTTATCCAATCAAATTACGAGAAAATGACAGGGGTCCTTGTGACGTCACAAATTAACATTACCCGTGGCCCGCGGCGCGGCGCACGCGGCGCACGCGGCCGGAGGCGTTTTTATCACTATGCACGTCGCACAGTATGTGTTACGAAATAACACGCATCAGATAGAAATAGCTTTGAATTTTTGTATTTTATTCGCATTTTCCATTTCCTTGTTTCTGCCTGGTCTGTTTTTCACGTGATAACTGATTTGTTTTATGTTTGTGATGAACATAATTGGTAATTGTAAGGTAATGAAATAGCTCTCTTTGGCTCTCTCTGCCTCTCTTTCGTATTCCCTGTATATCCGGGATAAATATTGCTATTGCCTGGTCCGCTATTG
>JBAMJV010003991.1:100000-106244 GCA_037951105.1 Echinarachnius parma | reverse complement strand
ATGGACTAATGTGATATGAGGTTTTAAAACAAAAAGAACAATATGGGGCCCTACATTGATGTGAATAAAAGCAATGCTTTTAATGCTCTTCTCTTTTTCTTTTTTTGCAGTATTAATTGTCTCTCGGCTTCACATAGTTTACAAGTTGTGTAAAGTACACATTTAGGCAGGATATCGATATCAAACCTGATACCCTTTCATTATAAGGTACACTGTTTGTGTACTCTAAAGCCGATTATGCCTGTGTAATCAGGTCTAAAGACCTGTGTAAACAGGAGGGGTCCAATTCCATTGGGTACTTGGTCAAAGTGTAAATGAAACTGATAAAAAAGGGTAAGGCTGGGAAATAGTTTAAAATTCACAACCAGAACTGGTCAGATCCTTGTGACCATTAAACTGATCTAGTAAAATTGTCAAAATCCACAAAACTTACCCAGAACTTTGTTGTAAACAAAAAATCAACATGAATTTGGTTAACGTTTGTCTTTGGTTTACAAGGAATGAAAGAATTATAATAATAAAATGTCAATGGGTAAACAAAATATGATATAACTCACCAACTCCATCCTCCTGCCTGTGTGACGGCTGGGGCAATACAAATCCTTCCTTATCAAAGGCGTGTTACATTCATCTCCGTGATTAAGTGCTGCGTTACTATTTTAATTCTTGAAATAAAACAAAAGAGAAGACAATTACAATTTCTAAATCAATTCCCTTGATTAGCATGCAAAACAAAAAGAATATCATCTCATGATGAGAGAAAAGCTAGTGCATCCATGAATGATCAATGTTTTTTTTATCCTATCTCGTAGACAAATGATTAAAAGTTTCTCAAAAGGAGAACCACATTGCACAACTAAAATCATGTTACTAAATTGAAAATATATAAGACAAATAACTTTCACAAATTATGATACATTGAGACTGCAGGGTATCTGACATAATTCATCTAAACTGTAACAGGTGTTTGCGTTTCTAGGTTCATAGTCTTAATTCCAGACATATTCTCAACATGTATAATGTTCTAATTGCACATAGTATGTTATGTAATATGTATAGATTCTAGATAAGTTATTGCTACTTCATCTCTTTTGAATCTCATGATTTTGTTAGCTTAATTAAATTTAATTAATTTCAGCTCATTTTAAATCTTCTTGGATGAGTACATCACTCTCCCAGAGTATTGTCGTACAGGCGGATGGTGTACAAATTTAAGGATCGCTATGAAATAATATATGTATTGAACATTTGCCTTTTAAAATTGAATGGAGATGTTCTACTGCTCAATAATCCAGAAAAGCAAGTTAACGAGTTAATGAAAAGGCCAGCACTGATTTAAAAACGACTACATTTATTACTGGCACTTGGATCAACAGAATTTAATTATAGAAGAACCTAAAAATAGGCATGTGATAGGCATTGGTACTTGGCATTATACCAGTATACACTTTCTTCCGGAACATTTCTAAGCACTGCTGTACCAGCTATATACTTCATCCAATGCATGAACATCTTTGTTCCCTATACACTTCAAGTATATAGCCCACCAGGTTCCCGCAGCCAAGGGGTTAAGTTTAAAGTGAGAGTCAAGTGTTCAATAAATTTGTAGAGACCTCACCCTTCATCGCAATTCCACAACGCTCACACATACTTCAAACCGCAGGAAACTTGCCGTTTCTATGCAACTTGCATCCATAAAGGATCAGTGAATTGGAATGACAAGCCATCACACCCTTTGGTTGAGTTGTCATCATTACATTGTGACATCATCTATTTTAAGTACCGTATTATATTACGGTATAGCTAATTGCATACTTTGGTCGAGGTGACAAATGTTGACTGCAAAGTATGACAGCTCTTGAGCTTATGTATTTGTGCATTTTTTTTTGTTTTAAGTGATTTTTTTATTCCTCCAAATATAACATTTCCAATTGAATAAAACATGTTCAATGTTAAGAAATACAACAATTATAGTATTTATGAATATAAAGTACAAATGATTCTTACATTGAAAAAAAAATACAAAAATACAAAAATTTATACAAATACAGATCAAGTAATATTCAATTCACCTACCATGAAATAAATATAATGGAGGTTTCAGTGAAAGATAAAAAATAGAAAACGACATGATACTACTTCACATCTCGTTTACTCCCCCCCCCTTAAACCCAAGAAAGAACCCTTCCCCGCCCAAGCACTACATTTTATTTTCTTCCTTTTTCCTCTTCCTCTTGTTAATGCAAATTAACAAGACTTCTACACTAGTAAGATTATTACCTAGTATTACAAAGTATCAATGGCATGCACCAAAAAATTAAAAATAAATAAATAAAAATGAGTAATTAAATTTAATATATAAATATCATAAATCTTACACAAATAAAATATAAATATCATAAGTATCATAAATCTTGACCAAACATAATAAACAGTGCGTTCAATACAAACAAAAAACAATACTTACAAGCAACATTTAATTGTGAAAGGTCGAGGAAAAGGATAAAATTTACAATTAACTTGATATGCCTCTGCATACACATGGACACAGACTTACAAACACACACACACACACGTACACACAAACACAGACACCAACACTCACAAACATATATGCACATGTTCCCTCACACCGACAGACAAACACTCCCAATCTGCATAATTAATTGCCCAACTAGCCTGATGAGCTTGATTTTGTGGCTGCTTGCTAGCTGTATACTCCCCGGGGAGTTGAAATTGCACACTATAATGTGTAATTGGCTTGAAATGTACCTGGTATCCAGTTCTGTTTTATGGTATTCAGAAACGGTTGTATTATGTGCTAGATAAATTATTTTTTCATATCAGGTAGATTTATACGTAATAGTTGATGATCAATTGCTCGATAATGTCACCATTATGAATCTATAATATCACCAAACAGTCATCCTCATCAGATTTAAATCTACCGAAAACATTTTTATCGCATCACTTACATATTAAAAAGTACAAATTGTAACAAATAAATTGAAATACACCTAAAATGTTACAGACAAATATTTCATTAAAATAATAAATCAATTTTGCTACATACTTACATTGCTTCATACAAGATCAAAATTGAAAAGAACCAAATTATCCAGTATGCAACATAAACTAGAAGGGGAAAATGTACAAACGTACAAATACAGTGTTTAATAGTGTTTATATCCGATCGATCACTTCTACTAAATGCACAGCTCAATCTCTAGTCTATAAATTCATCTGGCGATGGGAGCATGGAAGCACACAGGCAAAGGAAGTGCCGGATACTCTCTGTACAGCCCCTAATGAACAAACAGTAAGCTTTTGTAAACAGAACATGTCAGCGATTAAATACTGGCAGCCCACAAAGTACACAATCAAATCATCTTACATTACAAGCACAAAGTCTGCACCCACTTGAGCATTAATCAGTGGGGGGAGGGGGCAAAATCCCCCCTGCAAAAATCTTCCCCCAATACCACCATCAATACATTGCCCCCTCTTTCCCAACACCCCCCCCCCCCTCCCACCCTAATATTGTGGTATATATATACCTACATATTTCTATTTTTATTTTGTATAGCCTTCCCCTTAAGTATGAGAATCCATGTCCCTACATGTGTATTGAACCTGGCTATAAGATGCAACTATATACTCGCCTCACTCCTGCAGCTCCCCATTACGGGTTGATGCCAAGAGCTCTTAATTATGCATGCTGCCCTCTTGCAAATAGGTGTAAATAGCACTGTAAGTGCTTCAAAGCAGATCAGTATGTAGGTTTGTTGGTTTTAGGGGAATGTGGGGTATGCTTTTCTTTCTTTTTTTTTGTGGTACAGGCAACAAATCTACTTTTCAAACAATAGGACTAAATAAACTTTCCTTTTTACGTTTACTTGCAAGCTTATTTTGCAGGTTGTTAATAAGCAAGGCACAAATGGATGTTACTGAAACAACCTCCATTGAAACTAGCCCAGCCCAATCACCAGGCCCCATATCCATAAAACATCACTACTTAGCAGTGCTGTAGGACTCGAGTCCGGACTCGGACTCGAGACCGGTCTCGAGTCCATTTTTCTCGGACTCGGACTCGAGCCAAAAAGACTCGGTCTCGGACTCGGACTCGACCAATGGTGACTCGTGACTCGGGCGAAAATCGTGCCGAGACCGGCATTGTTTCGGTTTTCCCACATTTATTTATAGATCATAAAACTACCCAGCACAAGCAAAAACAAACCCGTTGTTCTAGCGTACCTTGCTCGCTTGAGTGGCATTCTGGAAAATGAGTCGTAACATATCGCCTCAACAAGCTATTATATGCCTAACTAGACGTTGAGATTAGTCGTTTTATGTTTTGGAACACGTAAGACACGGTCAAGTATTACGGCCAGAACGTGAATTAATTTAAGAAAGCCTGAGCTAAAGCGACTAAGCGATACAGTAAAATGCGTGTGCAAGTACAGTACGAATGTATGATATCCCCGGCTAGGCTTATTACCGCGCGCTAGCTATACCAGCGGCAGTGCACGAATAACGAACAAAAAATAATTGCAACTTCAATCAACCAGTCATTCAACAATAATATCTTCAGTTTCTCGTAAACTGTTTTGGGGGTATACGGACCATAGAGAGTTTGCTGATAGTTCAACAAAGAAAAAACATCAAGCAAAATGTAAATTTTGCAGAACGCACATGACCATTACATATATACACAACAATATTTGTTATTCATTTTGTTAAAATGTGAAGTAGCATGCCTGTACTCTTTATCAGTATTCAGTAATACTCCAGTACTGACATAGTTTACTCTGATTGTAATAACTTGTGGTAATTCCATAAATATGTTTACAATGGGTCAAATTTAAAAATCAATTTAGGCTTTTAGCCTCTTGGGTCCAGTAGTTATCAAATGTTCTTAACTGACAGTTTATGGCACAAAACATGAATTTTTAGATATTTGATATTTCAAAGCATGATGCTAAAAATTGTGGTCTTAAAACGATTAGAAAATTGCTGAAATTCATGTTTAAGTTAAAGATATGCAGCAGTTCCTTATCCACTGTATTTTGGGGAAATTTAAGGGTGACAAAGATCAACTAAATTATTGTCCCGTCTGTCACACTTTTTTATGAACTTTGTTATTATTATTTTTGTTTAATTGAATTTGTCTCATACTCTGTAATAATAACCTTTGACATTGCCCAGAATCATTTCTGCAGATAACTCTTTGTCATTTGATGACATAAATGGTACCCTGGGGTACCAAACGAATATCCGCCATTTTGTTTAATTATTTATTTATTTTCTAGGGCTGTACCAGGGTATAGCGTGCATACAATCGTGCGCTGCACTGCATACACAACGCAATACGGTTGTGCTTCGAGTAGACACAAGATGGCGCTACACCGGTGCTACCCCGGGGTACCGCATGTGTCATCATTTCTATGATCGTGTCTATTATGAAGATAACTGTTGTAGTATGAAGAGTTAAAATATATAAACTCTCTGACAGATGGAAGTTTAAAATGAACCAGACAACTATTTATGTTATAGAGAGTTCACTGTAAGGCATTTAAGTAATGAAACTGATGTGTCATCAAAAGAATTGCCATTTAAGATTTTCCCGTTGGGACTCGGACTCGGACTCGGATGTCCGGGACTCAGGACTCGGATGTCCGGGACTCGGACTCGGACTCGACTCGACTCCAGGGACTCGGACTCGGACAGGGTGGACTCTGCTACTTAGCTTCTAAGTTAAGTACCAAGCTAATTCTATTTCAAATGATAAGGTTTAGTGAGCGACAAACAGTTCCCTTGTCCCCCACTAAATTAACCCTAATTATCAACTAAAAGATAACATCAGAAATAATATCGCTAGTGATATTCGTTTGTCTCGCAATGTATGGTCAACTAGGAATCTAAAGGATCACAACGTTTTGTAATAGAATATGTTGTAAACAAGCGTGTTTTATACTGTACGGTCGGCTCCAAAGCGCTATATCGCCGCATGAGCGAGTACGTTTATTTCCGATATTATATCCGCAATGAGTAATATATTTAGTAAAAGATAACATGTTTAGTACATAGCCATGTTATCTAAAATAGACTTATAAAGCATACAACTAAGCTAGCAGGCTTTTGTGAATATGGGCCCGGGTGATTTGAATCATTGACTCTAACTCATCGATGTCAATATCCTAGATAATTCAAAATCGGAGCATGATAGGAGAGCATACATACTCCT
>JBAMJV010003991.1:60000-97500 GCA_037951105.1 Echinarachnius parma | reverse complement strand
TTCCTCCCCTTCCTCCTCCTCCTCTTCCTCCTCTTCCTCTTCTTCCTCCTCCTCATCCTCCTCCTCCTCCTCCTCCTCTTCCTCCTCCTCTTCCTCCCCTTCCTCCTCCTCCTCTTCCTCCTCTTCCTCTTCTTCCTCCTCTTCCTCTTCTTCCTCCTCTTCCTCCTCTTCCTCTTCCTCTTCCTCTTCCACTTCCTATTCCTCTTCTTCTTCTTCTAGTATAAATCTTCACCAGTAATAAACCTTTTTTTTTTTTTGCTTCACCCTTCTTGTTCTACTATACATTACAGTCTGCATATTTTTTCTTTTGTTTTATTTCTGATTCTTCTCTTTTTTTATTATCATTCTCTTCATTCGGTGTCTCAACTAAATCACATTCACACATCGTTTTCCTCCTCCTCTAAATCTAGACTAATCTAAGACTAAGTAAGAGTAAGACTAAGTCTAAGAGTAAGAGTAAGACTCTTCTTAATAAACTAGATTTCCATCCCTTTCTCATAAACTTTTGATTAATTTTCATCTTCCCATTCTGTGTCTTACAGTTACACGTATCTCAAACAAACAGAGGACTATGTAGACATATCAAACACAGCACAAAGCAATCGCATTATTTATGCGTGAAGCCTGAAGGTTCTTCACTTCATTTACTTCAGTCGAAGATCAGACAAAGAATAACATATACGGGACTGTGCAGAGCCAGAGTCAGGCGAAAACAAAAACACATTTACTATAGGTATGCACGGCAAAATCTGCATTATCATGCGCAGTAAATATACAGTCAATTTACTTACCCAATCCTGGCAGTAATACAGCAAAACAATAAGAGAGAGAATGCATTTAAATCCTCAATAATCTAGTCTTGTTCTGTGGTCGTAAAGCTACAGACTATCACTACAGTCCACATCTACAAAGGATGTTATTGTTAAAGTCACTAATTCGATCGGGTAAGATGCTGTGACATGTAGTTGAGGAGTTATAATGTGTGTACCGGTATTATTATAGATTAGTACAAAGCAGTGGCGTTAGTTACCTTTGGTAGCGCTCGGGGAGATCAGGGCACTTGCCCCCCCCCCCCCCCCCCCCCCCCCCACCACAATTAAAAAACAAGGGGAAGTAACATTACAAAATATTATCGGTATTATCATTATCAGATCCACGAAGCACTTTTAATATCTATGCAGTAGAAATCCGTGAGTGAAATAATAATTTCACCGGAAATTCCACCAACCCACTACAAAACTGCGGCATGTTCACACTTCAAGTGTGTCTACATCTTCGTTAGATTATACATGGATATAATGGGCGTAGCAGCGGCAGCAGCAGGCATTTCGTCATGTCTAGGCTATACTGACTGGTCAAAGGGGTATAGTTAAGACATAGCCTAAGGGTACAATTAGGGTGCAAAACGCTGCTACAATGGCATCACATAGGGTGCAATTCTGCACCCCAAATTGGGGCGTTGGCTCCCTTATTTGTGCACCCTATGTAGACCCCCCTTTTCGGTGCAAAATTGCACCCTTAAAGGTGCCGTTATTATAGCACCGTTTTGCACCCTTAAGGGTGCAAATTTGAACCTTGTTTACTTTTCCTTTTTCATGACAAGCAAACAATACTGCCCAAAATGACATAGCCTACTTGTTATGATGTTGCACGAATATGACATTAAAGGTAAAGGGCCAGTTTTGGAAACGCCCCCCTCTCAAAAAAATTAAATGGAAGCTCTTATTACCAATAATGTGAAAGAATATAATTGTACTAATATAGGATTATCCAAATTTGGCCAAGAAACCGCCTACTAATTGATATATTTGCAAAATTATAAATTGATCTTAATAGGGCCGGATAGATATCGCCAACGCGGAATCGCTCATACGCTACGTGTATTACGACCACGAGGTGTCGCGCTATACGGGCTTGTCCCTAGCTTGTCGATATCTCCCCCAGCGCTAGTGGCGATGACAGGTCTGAACGGGCGGTGGATTTATGAATTTCACAGGCGGATATTGGATTTCTTCCGATATTTCTGTATTTAACGATGCTTAGGTTCGGATTGTACCACACAAGCCCTATTTCAATACATATTCAACAATATTGATCAATATAGATGGATTGTATTCGGCTACTTTTCCGAAACTGGACTTGGGCTTTGATATGAAAATAATTTGGCCGGAATTCAGGTCGATACTTTTGTCCGATTTATCGCCGTTTTTAAACTCGGGGGGGGGGGGGGGGGGGGAGTGGCTGCAGCCGTAACTGCTTAGCCCCCCCCCCCCCCCCCCCCCCCCCCACTCCGACTCCCTTTCCTCCTCCCCGCCTTGTACTCCTATATGCTATCCTCATCGTACCCCTTTGGGGTAAATGCCTATAATTTACCTTCCTTTAAAGTGTAAGGACCTAGTCCGAATATTAGACTATTAGATATCAGTGGCGTAACTTAGTAGTTAAACAATACAATAGTTAAACAATTAACAAATAAACCCCCCCCCCCCTCACACACACACACACACATAGGCTAAGTATCAGTTGTGTGTGAGTGTTTGATGGAAGCATACAAACATTCATCTGTTCCCATGTCCGTACAGGGAGGGGGACTGGGGGTCCCAGCCCCCGAGAGTTGAAAACCGCACAAATTTAGGCAAAAGCAAGTCTGGGCAAATTCATGTAAAATTTACATAGCGTAGCTTTAGGGGACACGTGCACGCCCGCACCCCCCCCCCCCCCCCCCACACCCTCTCCTCCAATCAGTCCGACCACGCTACGCTACTGATGTCTTTTGTTTCATATTCGTGCAAAATAAATTTTTATATTTCAGTATTATCTTGCAAATTTCGGGTTATATGATATTTGGACAAAATTGTGTCATATTTATTTGGACAAAATCTCGAGCAAAATCATAATTTGCGGGCAGCGAAGATGGCAGCAGAGGAGCTCACCCCCAGTGAATATTATAAGAATGTACGCCTACGTTCCTGACTCATGAACCGACCCAGCTTCGAACCTAGGGTGTGTCTCTCGGATGGTGACGATAAAGGGCGATGCCAGACCTAAATAATCATAAAATAATGATTGAACGCGACTGTAAAAACTAACAATAACCAACAAACCAAACAACCTAATGAATAATACGCCATCACTTGCGGGCATCGATATCAATCATTGAAGTATACGGTATCAATGCCCTATTATGTCTAAATCCTAAGATGGCGCTCTTCTTCTTGGTTCTTGCATAATTATGGTAGGCTACTCGTAATCATCCTAAATACTCCGTATATGAGTTGTACATGTACAAGGATGGATGGTTGTTGGTTGTTTGTTTGTGTCTTTTACAGACGAGTTCAACCCATAATTTATCATTATTTACGTCTCGCATTGTCTTAGTGCCCATCTGAGAAGGAAGGAGGTTGGGTAATTTGATGTGCATTTTTGTTTTGTTTGGGGGGGGGGGGGGGGGAGGGGGCCTTAGAGGGAGCGTATAGCGACCGAGACTATATGGGATGTGTGCTGTAAGAGCGTATAGGCATTTAATGTCGCCAATAAATAACATCGATAAAACATATTGAGAATGAGCACTGTATCTAAAAGGGTATCAATATTGTTTATCAATATTGTTTATTTTAATTTTATTTCCCCCCCCCCCCCCCCCAAAAAAAAAAAAAACATCTCATTTTGGACGGCAGTTATTCTTTCTATCAGTTAAATACTGATTGTATCATGTAATAAACAAATGATCATCACCACTTCCATGCACCACCACTATAATCGTCGTCATCATTATTATCATCATCAATACAAAATTATTATTTACCAAGCACATCACCATCACTACCACCATTCACCTTCATCATCACATTAACATCATTACAATTTGTATCATCATCATCATCATCATCATCATCATCACCATCATCATCGCCCTCATCAATGTTATTATCATTACCATCATTACCAACCACCATCACCATCATCATCACCAACATCAGTATTATCATCTTCATCCTCATCATCATCGTCATCATTGTCATCATCATCATCACCTCAACATTGTGTCAACACTTTCATGAAGACAGTCATAATCTTCTTAATCAGACATGATAGGGTCGTAATTCCAATACGACAATTTACGATAATGAAAACAAACGAGACATAGTGTTTTTTTGTTTCTACATTCCTCTGTGCAGTGTATTTACAAAATGACATGTATAACAACTTATTTTAAGCATTTTGCGTGTGTATGGCCAAGTAATTATTCTTCTACTTCTTTTTTTAATATAAATGTGATGACAAAGTAGACACAATTATAGCGCCAACTACACATCCACTAGAAACGTTCATCCATGACAGTGGAGTAGCTACGGTGGGGGGGGGGGGGGGGGGGGGGGTGGGGGGGGCATAGTGCCCCTACCAATGATTTTAAATAAAACACAATATAAAACAACATATGGGGCAAATCCATACAAAATAAAGGAACAGTTACATAGATAATTTTGTGCCCCTCAAATTATGTAGGCCTATATAAAATCTTAATTAAAAAATAAATGAATTTGATTCAATAGTTATATATACGCCTATGATTAAAAATACAAACATGTTTACTGATGTGAATAATTAAAGGGATAGTTTAGTTGTTGTCAAACTGCATTTTAGTTACCAAAACCTGCACCATAACGTTACAATCTAATATTTATAACTCCACCATGCTGGAAAGGTATACACAATTACAAATGACTAAGTAAAAAGCCTGTTATCATTCAAAAAGAGCCGTTAAAACACAAGAGGGCGCTCTCTTAAAACGCATTCGTTTCAACCGTTTATATTATTTAAAAATTGTGCATTCGATGTGTTGTTAAAATAATGATTAAATAGAGAAATCATCAACAACTAATTAAAAACCTCTTGTAAATTTTTGAAAAAGTATAAGCATTTTATTTGTTTTTCTTAAATCATAAAGTAAATGTGTGATTCCACATTTATTCCGATTGGACTTGTTTAAATTGATATTTCAGCTATTTCTGAACAGATTTTGGTCAAATCAAGTTTATTCTGTCATTAAAATGGTATGTTCTTTAAAATTTGACACTCAGTTTTTCATTACCTCACAAAAAAAGAATATTTCTTGAAGCGCCCTCTATACCAAAACTCAACTATCCCTTTAAGAAGTATACTGTACATAAAATGTACCCCTTAGTCCTTTACTGGATAAAATAAAAAATAAAAAATCTTTTTATAAACTAAGAATAATCATAATGTGTAATTAAAAGAGAAATCGTTCTCAAATATGCAGAATACCATAAGCATCGATATTGATTATACATTGGCATGTGAGACTCGACATTTGTGCAGGACAAACTATAACTGAATTATCTGAGAATCACTCAGATCTCAGAAGTTCCAAATAATCTTCACTTGCAAATTTGTTTTGACGATGTCATTTTTTAAAAGTTAGTGCAAATTCCATGTCATTCTTCACAACAAGGTACGAGAACATGATGAAAGCTCCGAGTAATTTTGATTCAATTCAACACAAAGAATCACTTTAACTATTCCATCGTCACCGTGTACTCTTTTACAGTTTGGGGCTGAAAGGGTTGACCGACTTCAGCAGCAACACAATCTGGCGCCGGAAGTCCTTTAACTTGATGAAGTACACGGCGGTGTTCCACCAACTACTCGAGACGAGCAGGACGCCGCTGACGAGCTTGGTCATGGGCGAGAGCTCCGTCTTTGTGAACGACGCGTACGTGGTCGAGATGGTGAACGGCATCCAGGCGACGAAGAACGCCAGCGTGATGAGAAGAGGTGCGACGGTGGAGCGCAAGAATACCGGAGGCGATTTGTTGCTACGATACGATTTGGATCCCTTTTTGTTTTCGACTCGGATTTCACCTACCGACTGGGGCGCAGGAACCAGCGTTGCGAACCGCCGTTGAAGCGCATTGTGGCGGTAAATTTCCCTCCTGTGATGTCGCGACACGAAGAACAACTTGAGATGAATACCGATGAGTACGACAGCGTGTATCCATAGGCCGACAAAGAACAGGACGAAGGTGAAGGCGAAGAACTGTGGGTCTTCGAACAGGATGATACAAGCACCAATGCTGTAGCTGTAATCGACGATGTCGAAGCCCTTTGGGTTGAACACGACGGCGAAGAATAGCAACAATACGACGACCGCCAGGGCGACGACGTTGATGATAAGTGCGCGTCCTCGCGTGAGGAGGGCATTGTAACGTAAGGCGTAAACGATCTTGACGTAGCAGTCGACGTTGATGAGAAGAATGTTGGACGCCGACAGCGGGGGTCCCATGGTCATGATGATGCCGCTAACTTTACAGGAGACGTCGCCGAATGGCCACGTCCCCGTGATCGATGCCGGGACCTCGATCAGAAGAATGACTCCGGTGATGAGGTCGGTGATGGAGAGTGCAATGTAGAAGATCCTTGTTGCATCACCGAACGATGTCCGCATCCTGGCGAAGATGACGAGGTTGAGAGAGTTCAGCACGATGATCAGAATCGCCGATAATAGGTACGCTGTTCCGTGAACCAACTGGAAGATGAGGAGGTCGCCGATCTCCTCACTCGATATACCCTTCAACGACTCATTTGTTGGAGCC
Source organism: Echinarachnius parma (assembly GCA_037951105.1). Taxonomy (NCBI): domain Eukaryota; kingdom Metazoa; phylum Echinodermata; class Echinoidea; order Clypeasteroida; family Echinarachniidae; genus Echinarachnius; species Echinarachnius parma. The sequence goes on along the minus strand of JBAMJV010003991.1, from coordinate 90,886 downwards.
ATTATCAAATGGAATATGTCGAAGTTATAGAATGGGCTCAAATCACCATGATATGATCACAATAATGGCACAATTGGTTCATTTTGAATACATGTTTTAAGAAGTTGTTCACAATTCCTTATGATTTAATAATACCCTCGAAGTACTGTTTTTGTGTGGTATATACTCAAGTTACGGATATACATTTGACGGACTCCAAGCTGCGAGTTCATGCGCCAGGTTTTATTACGTAATCACAAATTAGAGCAACTTGCCTTTTTTAGATCGATAAATTAATTTGGTGTTAACAAGAGTCTAACCTCTCAACTTATCCGTATTGTGGTCGTGAAGGAATGAATAGAATGAAGGATCCAAATTGGCCATCGAAACAGAAATAGAGAAATACACAAACGGCTTTAATGAGGACTTCGTAAATGACCACGACGAGGATGATGATTCTTTCTCACTTCCAAATCACAGAATAAAGTTGGATTTTGTACATGCAAAATCACACCAAATGTTTTGTAGACGTCCGATCAGCAAATTGTAATCTCCATTCGGAAATGTGCTCGTCTTCTACTATATGCTTACATGTAAACATGTAAACAGTATTTAATTCGGAAGTCCTACTATCGTCTAGACAGTTATGATATAATATCAGCCCATGATCCTGAATATGTAGAAGATAACTTTGAAGCTAGAGAGTGTTGGGCCGTTATAAATTCACTTTCTAAATGATATAGTCACAGCGACTTTTGTGTCATTGTATGATTCTCTTTAGATTTCCTCCAGTGGCTGCGTGAGAAATTATGAACCGTTTTAAGTGCAGTTCGGTCCCGGTAGCTCGCAGAAAGGATTCAGGCCAAAATAACCAAAATATGATGAAGTAATGTTAGCTCATTCATGTTAGTTCATCGATTTGAGGGCGTGAATAGAATAGACATGTATGTATTTTGGTCAGCCGTCGCTAAAATTAGCATACTTTTTCTGCTTCTTCTTCTTGAATTCCTCCAGCCTGAAGAACTGTACTATTTCAGTACAGACTATAAACTAAGATGAGGTGCCAGCAGTGAGGACTACATTGTCGAGCCAACTTGTAGACTGGTGCGATCGTCGGAGCTAGGTCATCGTCTCCTTTTGTAATCCCTTTCGTGGAAATATTAATTATGTCATGCAAGCTTGTTTCAAAACAAATGATTCCATGTCTCGGAGGGAACGTAATGATTATCTCAAAATAGTACACATATTAAAAGTCCTGTTATGAAAATATTGAAATCTCTCCGGGCATTATAATTACTATATGATGCCTATTTAAATCAAGCGAAAATACTGTGATGAACTCAGCACCCACCCCTTTTCTCTGGTCAAACATTTTAAAGGCCAAAAGGGATCTAGTAACTTTGCTGACATGTGCAGAAAATTGCAAAATGTGCAAAAGTTCACGTTAAATCATAATGGATGTTATATGGCCGAGGAGTAATGAGCGAAAATGCACAGTGATATTTACTAACTTATTGCACTGACTGTGTACACAGTTATGACTATCCAGTGGATAGTTCAAAATCCGAACACTTCAATCGTAAATATATTTCTAACGAAAGGGGAAAAAAAGAAAACCGTGTCCATGTTTCTATTGGTAATATATACACATACAACGAGGTATGAGAGAACCACTAGATTTCTAATGAAGTTTTGTGGATTTGGACAATGTTACTAGATCCCTTTAATGATGGTTGTCTGCAATACACGGACCTTAAGCAATACCCTGCGCGAACCTGGTTTTAATGTGTCATTCTCCATAGGCGTTTCAATGTCGAAGATGAAACGATTAATGGAGCGTAGACATCAATAGTATAAGTATGGTTGGCTAGTGTCATTCGAAGGTAGGCATTATAATTGTGGTACATGTATATACTATTAAAACAATTGCTTCCTGTGCATCACAACACGATTCTGATTTAATTGTATATTACGTAATCATCTTGTTCGCTACTCGCTAATGATTTCAATTTATAAACCCATCAATTATTTCGATACGCCTATTAATTATCGCTGATACCATAATTATTATGGTATCAGCGATAATTATGGCTCGAAAAGAGTACAATCCTAACAAAGCAAATATTGTTATGGTTTCATTTGCTTCGAATTACAAAATAAATTAGCTATTGAAGATGTATAACAATTTTAAGAAACATAAAATCGTGCTGGTTTGTTTTATTAAAAATACAACCAGTTTTGGTGTATCTATAACTATGTTGTCATGTGCAAAAGCGGTATTATTTGAATGGTCGAACTGGTCATTAAATTCGTTTTATTTGTCTATATATATATATGCTTGCAAAAGGCAAAAGGCAACAAATAATAATAACAATGGCAAACGGATTAGTGTGGGCTAAAAATATGAGCAAAAATTTAAACAAGGAAACTATTAAGAACCCGTGGTTCAGAGTTGCGTTTATACACAAAACGCTTTTGTACAGAAGATCTTTCAAAAAAATTGTTTTTTTTTTATCAGGCCTTGGGGGTGTTTCACAAAGATTACAAGTTGAATTTAACTCTAAGTTGGACCTAATTATCATGGAAAGCCGTTAGTTTCTTTGTAAAAATGGTTCAGACAGTTCTTGTTAAAAGGCATACAATATGATTACAAAAACAGTAACATTTGTTATTACGAAGGAGCCTTGAAGTAATTGATATACATTTTTGTTAGAAGTCTCAAATAATTGCATTTTATCTGCTTTTGAATTTATTTTTTTCCAAGCCTACAAAAGGCCGACTATAAATTTAATTTCAACTTAGTATATTTGTGAAACACCCCTTATGTTTATTACATTCATGCACAATCACTGATATTTAACCTCCAAAATAGACAAATGTGTGCTTTGTAATGATATACAGTATACTCAGTTAATAATATCGACTACCCTTTAATAAATATACAGCAAATTTCTACTCAGCTACTTGGTTTCTATAAAGATATACATACAAGTATGTGCAATTTTGATCAAAGAACAATGCAATGCCGAGAATGACGTAATAAAGTGAAAAATAACAATCGTGAAAACAGTTTCGTTTGGTGTGACTCTGTTTATTAACTATCAAGCATTGGATAATTTCCTCGTGGAATACAGCTAAAGACATCTAACTATCAGACTACGAGGTACATTTACCTGACAAGTGGCGTACCCAGGATTTTTTCAAGGGGGGGGGGGGGGGGGTGTCGGTCAAATATTTTCGAGGGGGGTGTCGGTGAGGATTTTTTCGAGGGGGAGGGGGGGGGGGGGGGTGTAGGTGAAGATTTTTTGAGTGGTGTCGGTGAAGATTTTTCAAAAATGTTTGAGGCCAAGACCGAGATCCGGTCAGAAATGTTGAGGCCAAGACCGAGACCACGAGATCATTGGTTATGATGGTCGAGACCACTAAAATGTGGCCTCGAGACCCCTTGAATTTTGTAAATAGGGGGGAGGGGGGTTGAACCCCCCAAAACAGCCCTTTTTTCATCAAAGGGGGAGGGTTTGACCCCCCCCCCCCTGGGTACGCCTATATACCTGACTATTATTATCAAAATTACAGTAAAACCTGTGTATAGTGACCACCCAACCTGGCCCCCTCACCTCATATTCATAGGTCTAACATGATCATTCTCGAAGTGAAAATAGTACATTTTCTGGCGTTCCAAAAATAACCAACATTTTGTGCATTTCGAGTAATTAATACAAACAATACCCCTTCTTAAAAACTCCAAGTACATGCACGAACATTGCGGCGCTTCACGAAAAGTACTGGTATCCACATGCGAAAATTGACTCCTGTTTTTTTTGTCTCGAAATTGTGAATGATCCTGCGTACACACGACCAATGTGAAGAGAGTGGGGCCACCTAATGGAAACAATAACAGTGGCCACTGTAGACAGGTAAACTCTATAGACAGGATCCATAATATTGTTTCCCTTCTGTATAAGGGATCAATTTGGGTGGCCACTATACTGTATAGGCAGGTTGACTGATATGGACAGGGGGCTGCTAAGACAGATTTAACTGTATGCCCGATTATTGTCATTTGAAATCTCTCTGAGGATGGGGAGGGGTGAAGTCCCCATCCATTCTCCTGCCCCGTATGGCTATTAAAGGAATAGTACAGTTTGGGTAAAATGGAATTTTAGTAACTAAAATGGTAAGTAATTCAAAACTAACAGTTATCATTCAATGATGCTTGCTTGAATGGTAGTAAAAGATATTTACAGGGCTATTTTCATTAAAAAAGCAGCCGTTAGCACAAGAGGGCGCCCTCCAAACACCTCAAGTTACAAATATTTTTAAATTAAAAAATGTGAATGTGATGTTGGTTAAACAAATTATTAAATAGATAGAACATCAAAGAACAATTTTATAACCATTTAGGTATATTTTCAAAAATGTGTACAATTTTTCAATATTTTCTTAATTTATTGAATTTGAATAACGGTTGTTCCCCAGTTGTTACTGGATCGATTTTGATCGAACAAAGTTGATTCTGTTTCTAAAATCATGTGCTCTTTTACACTTGGTTTTACATTACCTCGCAAAACAAATATTTCTCGAAGCGCCCTCGTAAACCAAAACTGAACTATCCCTAAATTAACGTCCGTTGTCAACTAAAAAGAAAGTGAATATAAAACATTGCTTGTCGTCACTAATAGCAGAATTTTTTTTAATTTTTTGATGACAAATTGTTACTATAAAGACAAAAGGGAATAACGTTATGCGTAGTTACAGTTTGCTTGTTTTTAGTGGTAATTGAAATGAATTAAGACAATAATATTATAAACACACAAATTAGTATAGCTATAATCAGGTCTATATATATATACATACATATACTGTACATACAAAGTTTAGATACTGATAGACATGTCATAACGAGAATAACCTGTCAATTTTATATACAAGCATGAACACGAAACAATATTATATTGTTGAGATTAAGCATCTACTAATGGCAATCTTTCTTCTCCTCCTGGAGACTTTATCAAGCCACGTGACTTTGCTTATTATAATATTGTTTGCAAGGAAAACGACATCATACATTCAGTGACGTAGCGCGGTCGGACTGATTAGGGGGGAGGGGATCATCACAATTATCGGGGAGCAAACCTTATGTTTGTCTTTATTTTTTAAACTCTCATGTTTTTGTTGCTTTTGCGAATAATGGGGGGGGGGGGGGGGGGGCGTGCCCCCGTGCCCCCATGCCCCATTCGCTACGTCACTGGATACATGTATTTCAATTGTCATAACTAAACCGAACACAGAAAGTAACTACCCCCTAAACAAATGCTAACAATTTTATAAATAATAAATGTTTCAAGCTATAATTTTACCCAAATATTTTTACATTTGTTATGAACATTTTGTGTGAAAGTCAGAGATATCCATATCTTCATGGCTGAATAAGCACAGATTAAAGACAAAATGACCCACTTTCAAAAGTCACACGAACTTGCGCATGCATGTACATTGTTGTGAAACAGCACATGCATTAATTATGGTTTATGAAACAATGCTGATTGCAATTCCATCCATTTTAACTTTGTTAATGGCACATGTGGTTAAATGCATTAATTGCAATTGTAAAACAGTGCAATTAGACATTTCTCAATACTCAATAAACTGCAATAATAATATCAATTTTGCGAATTTTGAAATATGACTATTTTCTCTTAAATGTGTGTGAAAGTCCAAAATCCAAAGTCCAAAAGTCAGAAATTGGCACGGGAAGGACTTTAACTTTTTTAACTAACTCATTTTTACATATTGTTTTCCTCACAAAATCTTGAATCGATTCTTGGGTATGGAATTATGAGCTGTTGTTTAGGGGGTAGTTACTTTTTTTGTTCGGTTTATATACATGTATATACAAATTATAATTTGTTTTATTTTTTACTTACATTACATAATGTATACACATTGTTGTCACATAATAATACACCACTCATTCATTGTACTACTTTTAAGAACACATACAAATGAACACAAAGTAATATTTATACATTTTTGTTTTACTTACATTACATAATACAGATTATTTTTGTTCAATAAACATTACATAAACTTATGGCTAACTACAGTACAACCAATTCAAACAGTCCAGATGCAAATGGATCTACATCCCGAATTAAATGATGAGACACAATTGACTAAGTCGAATTATTGTCACATAATAATGCATCACTCATTAAATGTACTACTGTTAAAACATACAAATTAAACTGCAAGCTTTTAACTTGAAGCGACATAGCTTAAAATTGTATACAATAAAAAGATTAGTAATCAATACACTAATTTGAATGTGCGATTCGACTATATGTTATCTCACAACTACCAGAATCTAAATCGAAAAGAAATGTGTATGTACATAATTCTTAGACACTCGGGCTTCTCAAATGAATGGATATATTGATTTTCCTTTCTACGCGACTATACAATCTACAATCAATAAAAAGGTGTTGAATTGACCTTGTTATCAGGTCTTTGTTTGTACGGCTCTTTAAACTGTAAAGAACATAAAATAAATTCAACTCCGTTATATTAATTGTGTACAAGGTCAAGGGGAAATGCTACATGAAGAGTTTAATTCTAAATGCACTAAATCCACTTTACATTGAAATGTTGTTAACAATAATCATAAGTGCAATAATATGCCATGTAGCTTACTAAGATTGTAAGGGGGTGGAGGATCATGTGCCCCAATAAGTTGACTAAAACAATGAAATGCATAATATTGAAGAATAAAGATAAAAATGAAGTATGCCCTATAAGCCCCCAAGAAATTAATCAAACTCCGTTTTTATTAAATATATACAATGAAAATACTACGTAAAGAGCTTAACTCTAAAAGGCACTAATTCCGTTTTCCAAATGTTTTTGGTTGACAATAATAAGTGCAATAATATGCCATGTAGCTTACTATAGATCCACATTTGACTAAATCTGACTAAATCAATCAAATTAATAAGGGTAGGTATATGCCCCAGAAAATTGTGGCAGATGATGTAGTTTGCTCTCCAGTGGTGGCAGATAATGAAGATACATAATCAGTGGTGGCAGATGATAAAGCCTCATCAGTGGAGGCAGGTGTTGTCATGGGCGTAGGGGCACTTTTTCTCAGGGGGGGGGGGGGGCTTTGCCCGAATTTTCGAATTGACAAGCAAACAAAAAAGGACCTCGCCTCTTTCATGCCTAAAAATTACATGTTTTTAATTGCTTAGTCCAAAATAACACGATTTGACCCAAAGTATGAGACGGTTTAGCCCGAAAATAACATGACACTGCATGATTTTGCCCCCATATGACATGATTTTGCCCCAATATGTCTTGGATTTGCCCAAATATGACATGATTTGAGCCCGAATATGACATGAATATGACCGAATATGACACGATTTGCCCTAATTCCTGGTGCGTTTTGCCGATTTTCACAATACTAGGACCCCCCTGTCATCCCACCGTCGACGTCTGTGGGTGTTGTGTTTATCTCATCAGTAGTGGCAGTTGGTGTAGTCACCTCATCAGTGGTGGCAGATGGTGAAGTCACCTCATCGGTGGTGGCAGTTGATGTAGTCACCTCATCAGTGGTGGCAGATGGTGTAGTCACCTCATCAGTGGTGGCAGATGGTGTAGTCACCTCATCAGTGGTGGCAGATGGTGTAGTTACCTCATTAGTGGTAGCAGATGGTGTAGTCACCTCATCAGTGGTGGCAGATGGTGTAGTCACCTCATCAGTGGTGGCAGATGGTGTAGTTACCTCATTAGTGGTAGCAGATGAGGTAGTTACCTTATCAGTGGTGGCAGATGACGTAGTTACCTCATCAGCGGTGGCATATGTTGTAGTTACCTCATCATCAGTGGTAGCAGATGAGGTAGTTTGATCATCATAGGTGGCAGATGAGGTAGTTACCTCATCAGTGGTGGCAGTTGATGTAGTTACCTCATCAGAGGTGGCAGATGTTGTAGTTACCTCATCAGTGGTGGCAGGTGGTGTAATTGCCTCATCAGTGGTGGCAGATGGTGTAGTAATCTCATCAGTGGTGGCAGATGACGTAGTTGATCATCAGAGGTGGCAGATGTTGTAGCATGCTCATCGGTGGTGGCATTTTTTTCATCAGTGGGTGGCAGATGTTGTTGCTTGCTTGAGTGTGGTGGCAACTGACAGTGTAATAGTGTCTGACATTTTATGTTTCCTTCCATTTTCTTTAGGCTGCCTGTTCCTAGGTTCAGATGATGGTGTAGTTTGCTCACCAGTGATGTTAGCTGATGTGTTCCGGTTATCAGTGGTCGTAGGCTGGTATAGCTTGGTTATTAGTGGTGACAGCCGATGTGGTTTGGTTATCAGTAGTTGCAGCCGATATGGTTTGGTTATCAGTGGTGACAGCTGATGTGGTTTGGTTATAAGTGGTGACAACCGGTGTGGTATGGTTGTCAGTAGTTGCAGCCGATGTGGTTTGGTTATCAGTAGTTGCAGCCGATATGGTTTGGTTATCAGTGGTGACAGCTGATGTACTTTGGTTATAAGTGGTGACAACCGGTGTGGTATGGTTGTCAGTTGTTTCAGCCGATGTGGTTTGGTTAATAGTAGTTGTAGTTGTCGTTTCTGAAAATAATTCAATACAACAACACAGTATGTATGTGTGATCTCTGTACAATGTGTGTGTGTGCGTGTGTGTGCGTGTGTGTGTGTGTGTGTGTGTGTTTGTGTGTGTGTGTGTGTTTTTCAGTATTATGCATGTTATTATATTTGTATAATTATGTACATAATAAATAGATCACATGTCGTGTAATTGCGGCTTGCAGTCAACCCCTCCTCGACCGCCCATTATAGCCAGCCTTCCGCGTGTATGATGAGTGCCATCCATGATGAGTGCACTAATCCCGGGACTAATCCACAAATCTTGCAGCAATAATCTCTATACTTTGCTACCCCCCCCCCCCCCCCCCATGACCCCTCTCGGGACACACAACTGATTACTGAGAGCTCAACTGACCATCCATGATCTGATACACGACTTACAATCGTTACCCCCCCCCCCCCCCCCCCCCCCATAACACTTTGCTCCCATGTGCGTAAGGGAACGTTTTGTTATTTTTTGTTATAGTCCAGACGGGGGCTAAGGGCGGTTAAGACTCCGAAATGCAAAATTTTAGAGTGCTTTTCCAACGCAGGCAAATACGAAATATAGCCCCCACCTTATCCCACCCCCCCCCCCCCCCCCCCTCTCTAAAAAAGAAAATGAATAATAATAATAATAATAATAAATATTTATATTAATTTCTCTGCCTTTATCTTCCCGGACTCTGGCGTATGGGTTTTACCTTGGAACCGCCATTGTTATTTAAAATAACACAATCCTTTCCATGCTTACCATTACCATGAACCAGGACCTGGCACACCAGTCCACAGTCCCTGCAGTTGTCGCATTTATCCGTCGACCAGTCGCCAGTTGACGTGTCCATGGTCACACAATCTTTTTCTAAAATAAAAACACGGACAATTCAAAATGTATTTAAATATTTCTTATACAAATTATTGAATGTAAACACATTCGCTATTCATAAATATCTAAAAACACTTGGAGGTAAATATTAAAGGGATCTAGTAACATTATCCAAATACTCAAAACGTAGTCAGAATTCTAGAGGTTCTATACCTTGTTATATTCGTGTATACCCAATAGAAGCATGGACAGGTTTTGTTGTTTCGTTAACAAATATTATTGAATTGTTCAGGTTTGTAGTTATCCTCTGGAAAGTTATAACTGTGTACAAAATCAGTGCAATGAGTTAATGAATTTTACTTTGCATTTGGCCAATACAATATCAATTTAATTCACCAATTACTCTGTGTACATAATCAGATAACAACAATACACAATTAACCAATTATTCTTCACATTTTGCACATGTCAACAAAGCTACTAGATCCCTTTAAAGAAAGAGATTTTGTTTAAACATGCACGTTATACAAGTTATTAGTTTCATGGCTGTGAATAAAATATATATTAGATGAATAAATAAATACAATAAAAAGCTCGTCTCTGAGGGGGGCTAAATGCTGAATAACCTGTGGGGCAGTGTCTGCCTGACGACCGAGCCATCTAGTGGTCAGACAGTAATATAACTCCTGAGGAAGAATATCGAAGACGTTCGAAATGTCAAGTCAAAAATAGGAAGTTGATTGTGTGAAAATAAAGAAAAAATAATCTACCTATTTCCACAACCAAATTGAATATAATGAAGGAAAGGACAATGAAAACCAAGTAGATTGTTGCTTTCATTGACTCTTAGAGATTATAGACGAATACATCCCTGAAAGGAAGAGCATAATCGGGCTTGGTACTTTAAAACTGTGGCTCTTCAAAGATGACGTGGATTGGTAGTGAAGACCATGACCACATAGCAATATGGAGCCCCGTTTAAGTGATACCCTACCCCCTACCCCCCGCCCCCCCCCCCCCCCCCCATGTATGTCCCAGTCACACCACACCCATAAAGCCATCCCGTATAATGGCCAAGTATTTGCATGTTTGTGGAATGCAATGGAACGAGGATATTTCAGTGGCAATTTCGTTACTAAGCCGTGACGTGGCAGCCCCGTGGCAGAACTGTTTTCTTCGTGCCACTTACGGGAAGGAAGAGCGGATAATGATAGCCACGTCGTGGCTTAATTTGAATACATTTTCCTCGTCATATACCCGTAAGCAGGTAAGTGGTACAAAACCCGAGTACTGTCACGTACTGCCACGTATCGTCACGTATTGCATGCATAAAAAAGCCAGAAAACTGCAACCGAATGGCCCCTGTGTCATTGCATTCCAATCACAAATGCCAATGCGTGGCTATTACAGAAAGTCTTTACGGGTATGTGTGAATGGGATATTACGTCACTGCTCCCCACTCTACGTATTGTTACCAGCTTCAGATTGTTCAGCCCGCTGTCTGTTGGAGCCCCACGCTGTGTAGGTGACATTACTGTTGGTCACCACATCTCGGAAAACATCTTCTTCGTCCAGGTCGCTGAATCCGAGCCAGTATTCCCTGAATTCGAAAACATACAATACAAATTATCGTAAATTTTGTTTGTTAATAACAAATTAAGTAAGTTTTATTCGAAGCATTGTCAAAATAATATAGCAGCAGTGACCTCATCATCACCAGCAACAAGAACAGCAGCACCATCAGTCCTGCTTTAAAGGGGACCATCCCGCAGAGAACAACAAAGGCTTATGCAAGCATCATGTTATGAGCTGGGCTTTGTCCAATATGAACTTTAGCCTGATAGATGCATATATTGCAAGCATTCTGATGGACCCCTGAATAGCATCAGCCATGGGATACCCACATTGGGAACCTTATTGGGGTTCCTGGGGGCGGAGCCCCTGGAAGCTTTGGGATTTGTAATATCCAGATTTAAAAATGTTGTCTATATGTAAATAGAGGGCACTGTCCAAGTATGGATGAATTTTAGCCTGATAGATAAATACTTTCGATTGCAATCATCCTGATGGAACCCTGAATAGAATAAGTCAAGGGATACCCACATTGGAAAGCTTATTGGGGGTCCAGGGGGCGAAGCCCCCGGAAGCTTTGGGATTTGTAATATCCAGAAATACAATTAACTATTGAATAGTTAGCTCAATTTTAGTGAGCGAAGCGCAAACGCACAGAGGATCACCTGAACGTTTGCCAAGAGAGAAGTCCTGAATAAAACTATTTAATGAGTACAGGGCTGGTACTGGGTAAAATAACCTTAATGGGGGTTTCAGGCAGGGGCGCAGCCCCGGAAGATTTTTGATTTGGGCAGTTTAGCATTATCAAAAAGTGGTTTAAAGAAGACTATAGTAACAACTCCATTCATGAGAGGGGGCAATGCTCCTTAATTTTAATGTTATTATATATTTTTGAACCCCAAATATTGGGGGGATGATAATACAGGCCATCCCCCCACCTGAAATATTGGGGGGGGGGGGGGGGATATATCCCCCCATCCCTATGCAACTATTGCATGGGGCACATGTGAAATAATAAACAATGTATACGTACCGTTCTTCATTGTGATGCTGAAGAAAATCATGAAGAAAGGTGTTTTCGCGCACATCAAATATAGTAGGAACATCCCCGCCATAGATGGTGCTACAGATGTTGCGAGCTACAAACCAGTCGCCAAACACACCCTGATGTAGATAGTATCTGCTGAGTGATAATGGGCTCTGGACATAGAAATCATCATCTGTTTGGCATACAAATATAGTATGGAAAGCAATTTTGTTTATTTGTGTCAAGAAGAATGGTCAGCACGACATCGCAAGCTTCAAACCAACCGACACAATTGTCAGGATGTAGATTTTAGACTGTATCTGACAACATCATCTGTTGGTAGAAGAAAGAAAATAATCATGAATAAGAATGGTTCTTTTCTTTTAAAAGAAAAAATGTCTGCGGATATTTCAAACATGTTGATATAACTCTATGGATGCATACTAAATCTATGAGAATATAATAGTCTATAAACACAGAGGATCATCTGTTTGGAAGAAAAGATGGCAAATCGTGAATTATATAGAAGGAAATTGAACTAGAAACATCACCGTATGCGATTAACACCCCGCAGTATTTGTAAGAATACCAATTAGTTACATTACAATTTAATGTGAAGGTTACTGGATTTTTGCGATATCTAATTGTTATCACAACAACATCTTGGCTAACACAAATATAAAATATGTGGGGGGGGGGGGGGGGGGGGGAACATGCACCCCTCCCGCAAAATGTAAGCGCACATTATGTGCCCTCAACAAAATATACTCGCGGTAAAAACAAAAGTAAAAACGTCTTCCCTCACACACAACTATAGGCATTGTCATACCCCAGCTTACAAACACAATACTGATGACCTCAGATACGGCCGATCCCTGCCCCGCCCACGCCCCTGCCCCACCTACAACTATACCCGTGGCCTCGGATACAGCCATCCCCGTCACACAACACAACCAATGACATGTAGCCCCCCCCCCCCCCCCCCCCAACCCCCGATGCCCTTGCTTGCACAACTAAATCAGTGGCCTCGGAAGTGTCTCGGCCTGGCAACACTATTCTTGTACACTCTACAAAGATACCCCCTGGTCATGCTGGTGCCCCACTGGTCAATTCCTAGATAGGCCACTGGCCATGGCGTAGCCTAGGCGCCGCTTTACGTACAAAAAGCGGCATGAGAATGGACTTGAACATTACTAGACTTTAAAGGGAAAGTTTCCCCATCATCTATTTACCTTTGATTAATTTTTCTACACATTAAAACATATTTTCATGCAAATATGTCCAATGTTTGCCCTCTGAACAAAGGAGGGGTATCATTCAAAGTCAATCGCTGTATGGGCTAATCCCATTCATCGCGTATAGCGTGGAGGTTGCCATTATATTTTTTGAAACCCGGATTTTTAATTGTTCGCGCCGAAATGCTACGTCAAACCCGAACAAACAAGCTCCGCCTCTTTTTGTTAGCTCTCGCAGCTCGCGGGGTTTGTGCACAAACACAAGGCCAAACGTGAGCCAACAAAAAGAGTAGTTCGGGTTTGACATCACATCATAGCAGGGGCGTCGATCCTGGGGGGCAGGGGGGGCGGTCGCCCCCCCAATGAAAATATTGGGGGGGCGAACATATCATTTCGCCCCCCAATAATTCCGAAAATGAGGAAGAAAAAAATCAAGTGATATAATGCCAAAGAGGGGAAAGACACATTTATCAATAATTAATCTTCAAAATAGTTGTTTTCTAAAATAGTTTGAAAAGGACTGTAAATCTCTTTTTCGCCGCGCGCTTCGCGCGCATACAGTTTCTCATATTGCAAGTTTCATTTTTGTTGCGGGAACTCATATTTCGAAATGTGTTGGGCAGTGTAATTTCTCAAACGCACACCTCAAACGAAGTTAATTAAACTCTCATCTATAGATAGCCCACCGTCACAGAAAATAAAATAATCTGAAATATATCTTTCAGTCAATTCGGTCCATATGCGCTGAACGCAAATCATATTGGAATAATTATCATGTCCCCCCACATTTGAAAGTGGTGAAGATTGTCCCCCTCCCTTTGTCAGTATGTTTGGTTCCATACTTATGTACTTCATAATACGTGAAATTTCTGTCTCAGGTGTGCACCAAATCGCACAATTTCACGCCCAAAAATATAAAAGCTCCCTACTGTGGGAGGGGGTGACCCTCCCCGCTCGGTCGCTTCGCTTCCTCGCAATGTCTCCCCTCTAGTTTTGAGAAGTTGTTGACGCCCTTGCTTAGTTTCATAGGAGCCCAATGCCCTAGACTATATCGATGGCTCTATAGTATACAGGATCCCTCGCGATGCCCTTTAAAAATACGTTACGAGTATAGGTTCACTATTTTATACAATTTTAACACCATGATATGAGTTGCAAATGTCTGAAATCTAAAAGCTTCCGGGGGCTCCGCCCCCTGGACCCCCATTACTGTCACCAAAATCAGGTCTTCGAGCCATCAAGACACTTTCAATGAGCGCATAATAAAACTTCCGGGCATGCCAATGTGGGGCTTTTAGCCCTCTCAGTGGTCACTCTGGAAATTTTTTCAAATTTCGCCCCCCCAATATCAAAAACGGATCGACGCCCCTGCATCATAGAGCGATCCGAGTTTCATAAACACCAATGGCAGCCTCCATGGTGTTCGCGATGAATGGGATTATCCCGTACAGCGAGTGACTTTGAATGATGCTCATCCCTTGCTCAAAAGGCCAATGTTGGTCGTATTTGCATGAAATTGTGTTTTAACGTTTAGAGAACACAATCAAAGGTTGGGGAAAATGTCCCTTTAAGTATTGTTAAGCCCTTCGCAGACAGAGCCGACCCGACTCAGTTTTGTATTACCTCACCAAAAAACATTTTCGTGCAGCGCCCTCTATACCAAAACTCAACTATCCCTTTAAAAAAGTGAAAGTGTACCTTGAAACGTCCATGTGGCGACAAACTTGGTCGTAGTAGCAGGTTCGGTTGGGCGAGTAGTCATCGGTGTACTTTCCGTCTGCGTTGTGTTAGTTGACGAGGTATTCTGCGACTTAGCCGTGGCCGATGGTGGATCAGCAGATGATGCCTCTTGTAGCATGGTTGCTGATGATTGCTGCAACGTGGTCGTTGCCGATGCTGTATCCTGCAACATGGTTCTTGGTGTGGTTGTGCCAGCAGATGATGTTTCCAGCAACGTTGCTGTTGATAACGTCCCTCGTGACGTGGTTCCCGACGACGTCGTCTCTTGCGATTTATATGTCGAAGATGTTGTATCAGAAGGGGTTGTTGCTTGTGTTGTCGTTAGCGCTGGTGTTGTTTTGAGGGAGGTTTCATGCGAGGTTTGTTGCGTTGTTGCTGGTGTCGTGTGAATGGGTGTTGATGACTTCGTTTCTTGGGTAGGGGGCCAAGTTTCCTCGAGAAGAGTTGTCAACGCTGGTAGATTTCCTGTATGTATGATAATTTTAATCTTACGCGTTAAATACACATTTAAATCTTGTACCTGAGAGATGGTTTATTTAAATGTATTATTTATGTATTATTTTGTATTTATTAATTAATTAATTAATTAATTAATTAATTAATTAATTAATTTATTTATTTATTTATTTATTTATTTATTTATTTATTTATTTATTTATTTATTTATTTATTTATTTATTTATTTATTTATTTATTTATGTATTGATTTATTTACTTATTCATTTATTCCTTAATTTATTTATTGATGTATTCATTCATTCATGTATTTTTTACATTTTTAAAAATGTATTAATTTATTCATTTATTTATCTAAAACATAATGTATTATAAAAATACTTCATTGAAAATCAATCAGATACAGTGTCCAAAATAGGCTACCACATGTAAGTGAAACCTTATCATATTTGTTATATTGTTATATTGTTATTATCCTTTTTTTAACTTATCATAAATATAAAATTTATCACCATGTTAACTACTTTGTCAACTAAATTTATATGGCATCAGCAAGTCACATCCTTTATGGGATATTTTGTCTTTCTGTTGATTCTATAAACATTTCATTTTGTTTGTACTACTCTATATTTTCATTGTATGTATTATTGTTTTTAAAGAAGTGTCGAATGTAATTTTAATATAGGGATTGCCAAGTCCATAAAACATAACATATCGTTTAAGTTTGTACTAAGTTTTATTTTCCGTCTCTAAACGAAGAGGTGAACGCAAGCTCCGTTATATAATGTCTACGCAACTAACTAAAATTATAATAACCCATTATGAAATCTTAGTTTTCGTACCTTTGTCGGTTGTTGTTTCCGTTGTTTTCTCATCAATCGTTGCAGAAGTAGTGGTTGGTCGGGCACCAGTAGTTGAGTTTGAGCTTGGTTCCATAGTCTGCAAAGTTGTCGTGACTATGTGTAAAGCAAAATCGAAGAAAAATACTTGCATTGCACTGATTCAATGGTTCAATTTTTACAGAAAAACAAATCAGAGCTTCCACATTTCTTTAGTACCTTGTTGTTAAAGGGGTAGTACAGTTTTGGTAAGGCTGAGCTTTTGTAACCAAAACCTTTAGAATAACATTACAAACTAATAGTTCTAACTCCACCATGCTCAAAAGGTATAGAAAATTACATACGCCGGTTATCATTAAAAAAGAGCCAATAAAACACAAGAGGCGCTCTTTAAAAAAGCATCGGTTTCAACCATTTTCATACAAAATTATGCATTTGTTGTTTTGTTGAAATAATAATTAAATAGAGACATCATCAACAGCTATTTAAAAACACCTTTTGACACATTTTGAAAAAGTGCAAGCATTTTTTTAATTTTCAAAAAAATTATCTTATAAATTTGAGGCCCAAATTGATTCCGATCGGATATTTTTATTGATATTTCAGCCGTTTCTGAACCGATTTTAATCAAATAAAGTTTATTCTGCCATTAAAATTGTATGCTCTTTGAAATTTTATACTCAGTTTTTTATTATCTCAAAACAAAATTATTTCGTGCAGCTCCCTCTATACCAAAACTGAAATACCCCTTTAAAGTGATCCATTAACTTTGTCAAACTCAAGCAAAATCACTTGGAGCTTTCACATTTCTCTTGTACCTCGTTGTTTCAAACAAGTGGAGATATTCATAAATGAAATCGAAAAGCATTCCGGAAGGCTTTTCGATAGTATTAAAATTAATTGGACAGTAGGTGATACAATCTGACATTAATGTATCACTTTAAGTTTATTGTAAAAGAAGAATGAAATGGGATTTGATTTATCAAAAGTACCCCTCCTGTTATCAAATCTATGTTGTCGTACCTTTGTCGGTTGTTGCTTCTGTTGTTTTCTCATCTGTCGTTGCAGAAGTAGTAGTTGGTCGGGTGCCAGTAGTTGAGTTTGAGCTTGGATCCGTAGTCTGAGCCGGAGTTGTCGTCGCTATGTGTAAATGGAAATAAAAATGATCATTATTGCATTGCACCAAGAAAGTTCATATCAATCCAAACTGGTAAACCAACAACCCAATCAGTGGCGTAATGAGCAAAAACTTGTTTGGGGGCAGAACAAATACATGAGCCCCCTACTCGCTACCCCACTGAACTTGTATGTAATTATCAATGCATGGCAGTATTTATGTAACGTTCCTCCATGCATGTGTTTCCTTTCTTTATATTCTCGCTCATATCTTCGCCAAATCTGATCCGATTTTTTATGATATTCTACATAAATCCCATCGACGTTTCTATCTCCAAGGCTTGTAACATAGACATGAGTTTGAGCACGCAGAGAATTAATAATAATAGTGAAAGATAGGATAACATTCTACTCCTGAAAATGTTTAGGTTAATCATAAATGATCGTATAGCATCTTAATATCCATTACAACAAAATAAAGCATAACTGAAACCGCTCGACAAACTTTAAGATACTGAATAACGCACATTCTATGACGAAATAACATAATAAAAAATAAAAAATTCAATTCAGTTTAATTAAATTTTATTTTCAAATCTCTTTACAAAATATAAATTACATAAGCATACATGATCACAACGAATTAATATGCATAAATAAACATATGAATTGTAAATTGTGTATGATATTGCTGTGGATGTGGGGGATCTACAAAGAATCTACAAATCCTGTCGAGGTAAATCCCTGTATTGACTGCAATGAAGAAAACAAACAAAATAAACAAACAAGTATATATGGATTTGGATGAATGGTTGCCGTATTTATCAATCTATATTCCAAAAAGGAATGGGAGATAACAACATATTCAAGGACAGATGTAATCACAATCAGAGACATTAAGGGAAAATTAATAAAGGGAAATTCAGACAAATAATGTTAGCAAGCATCCAAATCGCGAACTTACTTGGGGGCAGAACGCAGATCCAGTGGCCGAACGGAACACCCAGCTTGCTGCTGGACCGTCCGGTCCAACCGAGCCGCCCTGGGGTGGAGATTGTGATGAGCTTTGGGATAGTCTGGACCCAGTTTCCAGCATGGTCCTGTTTCATCCCGCAGGATCGGTACATAGGCAGCTTGGAGGTAAGGAGAGACGCATCACCACACATGCTAGTCGTTGCGGTCGTGTTTGCCCCATCACATGTTGCGACCTGAGCTAAAACTGTAGGCAATACAGATACAAAAATAGTGGAATGGAATTATAAAACGAGTAAGCGAAGATCAAAATAAAGATGTCCAAGCGGCGTAAGTCTGGAGTTTAATTAGAACCGCTGACCTGTTAACACACTCAGACCGATGTTTGTATTAAATCTTAATTCAGAATATTGACAAGTTGTACAAAGGCTTGGTCTTCTGTTATTAAATACATATTGCGATTACAATTTCTCTTAATTAGACATTTAGTATTTTTTTTCAAAACTTGCCTCATACATCCTATGTCTGAACAAAAGAGACTTATATCAATATAATTATTCACTTATATATCTTCATACAGCAATTGTGTTCAAAACAGTGGAACATCAAATATTGCCCAAAACCACCACCGGAGTTTGGGAAATGTTCGGTTTGTTTGACAGTTTTATTATCTCATTGTGTGATCGATACATATTTGATATTGGCTAACATAAAAACATCACATAATTGTTCAGTCGCGTAGCGTGAGTCGGTCGAATATAGGGATCACTTTACGTATTTATTTATGTTTAAAGGATTTCCACCTTATGTTTTGGTCAAGTTATTGGTGGGGACACTTGTCCTCCATGTGCCCTCCGGCCTGTATAGCTACATAACTGTAGCAAACATGTCAGGATTTTATTGGACACAAATCATGCTCATTTATCTTATTTATAAAGTCAAATTAAGTACACTTAAAAACAACACTAACACTCAGAATTCATATTTTTCTGAAGAAAAAAAACAGAACATTAACACATTTTTACATTGATATAATTATGTTCAAATAAATAAACGTTAATGAACAAAATAAGCACAATTTGTGTATCCTGTACCTATGATAATCATCAACGAGTAGACGGCATATACCAGTGCCTCGTTGCGAAGCAAGCGGGTTTCCTGAGTAGAAAGAAAAAGCAAACTATTATAAATGTAGCCCTTGAAACAGTGGCAATATGAATATTTTATTTGTGTTGGGGGGGGGGGGGGGGCTGAGCAGGGTAGCTTGGTGTATGTGTGTGTGTGTGTGTGGGGGGGGGGGGGGGGGTATATACCCACGGCAAGGAATTTCTGGAATGTGGGGCATTGTATACTCCGCACAAAAAGAAACAGGACACTTATTTAAGACAACATATCTCATATTTTTTAACGCTAAAATATATGTTATTGTATATCAAATTAAAGATAAAATTACCCTATTCGATATTAGCATAGAATCCAGGAGAAATCATTCATGCATGACTTGTCACGGTCAATTAACCACCGCAAAGTCTGTTTTCAAAAATAGCAAAAAATGGAACATCCATTCAACCATTTCAATGTTGACAAGCATGATATAAACGCTATATTCATGATATGGCATAATTATTTCCTTACAAATGTGATCTTTTTTAGTTTCATCTCAATAGAAAAAGTGTAAATTAAGACAAATTATGAACGTTGTAGGTTTTATTTTCATCCAAATGTAACAAAATGGGGAATTCGAAACTTCAGTTTGTGCCCTTATTTCAGCATGAAACTTGGTATAAATTCTTCTCAAGAATTCTACCCTAGTCCAAAGATCTTCCAAATCTGATGTCACCATTGGTCAACCATTTGGGCAGTCTCTAACATGTCACTTCTCTAGGTAACTTTGGTTGAAATTGCAAGGGACACATGAAACAGACAAGCTTTATGCCTCAAAAACAGATCAATATGTTGATGTTCTCATAACCTGGCCCTGTTTTATTGGAAAATGTGTATTTTTGGAGTTTGTTCATGACAATAAGGTTGAATGGTGTCATAAAAGACTTGCCCCGCACATCTTGTTTCAAGCAATACGCTTACTCATTGCAGTCGAATGGTGCGGTCATCCATTGTTTTTGCTTTTTTTGAAAACAGACCTTGCTATTGTTAATTGATTATGGCAGTTCATGCATGAACGATTACACCTTTAATTTATATTCTGCCTGTAGAGGACTAAATTTCCTTTAATTTGATATATGATAATGTACACTCTGTCGTACATAAATATTAAATATTTCAAGTTAAACAAGTGTCCTGTTTCTTTTTGTGCGGAGTATATATATGGGCATGGTAGGGTAGGCTGAGCAGGGTAGCTTGGTGTGTGTGTGTGGGGGGGGGGGGGGGGGGGGTATACCCACGGCAAGGATTTTCTGGAATTTGGGGCATTGTAAACTGTTGTTTTAGAGTCTTCAAATAATAGGTTAGTTGACAATTGTCATTTCATCAATACTGTGTAGCCATTATTTATTTTGAATATTATATGTTTGTTTGGTTTTGTTTCTGTTTTTTTCTAAGATAAAGCATAATCATATTAAATAAATTGACGCCTAAAAACCTTCATATAAGCACACATGTTTTGGTACATTAATTAAAAAACAAACAAAACAAAACAACACTTTCAGTGAAAAGAGATGAAGATCGCCAGCATGGGCGGTGAGCTTGAAACTGATGGCGGCCTCAGGGTTATTTTATTTGGATGGTTTCAGGCCAAAGTCCATAGCCCAAAGCCCCTAGCCCTAAGCACCCTCAAGCCCCCAGCAACCTAGAAGAATAAATAATATGCCTTAAAGGGGTAGTTCAGTTTTGGCAGTTCAGTTCAGTTTTCAGAGAGGGCGCTGCACATCACAATTTTTTTTGTGAGGTAATGAAAAACTGAGTGTCGAATTTGAGAGAAAATGCAATTTAAATGGCAGAATAAACTTTATTTGGTAAAAATCGACCCAGAGACAGCTGAAATATCAATAAATATATCTGATCTTATAATTATTTGGGGCCCAAATAATTAGATGATATTTTCAAAAAATTAAACAAATGCTTGCACTTTTTCAAAAATTTTCAAAAGCGTTTTTTAAATGTTTTTGTTGATGATCTCTCTATATAAGCATTATTTACAAAAAAACATCACATGCATAATTTAGTATGAAAAATGGTTGAAAACAATGCCTTTTTAGAAAGCGCCCTCTTGTGTTTTAATGGCTCTTTTTGAATGATAACGGGCTTTTTACTTAGTCGTTTGTAATTTTGTATACCTTTCGAGCATGGTGGAGTTATAACTATTAGTTTATAATGTTACTGTCCAGGTTTGGTTACTAAAGTTCAGCCTTACCAAAACTGTACTACCCCTTTAACAAACAAAATAATAGAGTTACAACATTTGACTCTATATGATCTACCCGCTAATCCTACAAACACTGATTTCCAATCAGCATTCCTTATTTCAATCAAATCAAAATATTGCCAAAACCTTGCCAAAACTTTCGTACGTGTAAACATCTATAATATAAATGTTTATGTCTCAACCTAATTTTTACAAAAATAGCATAAATTATCGCTAATGAATCCAAACCTTAAAAATGTGTTCTTTTATATATAATTCCCTATGCAATCATTTATATTGAAATTCTCTCTATTTACCCCCAAAACTGCGCTCTGTAATCTTAAAAATATATATTATAAATGAAAAAGAGCAAAGAAAATGGCATTTCTCCAGGATTCGAACCCGAGACCTCCGGATTGCTAGACCGGCGCTCTACCGACTTAGCTATAGAACAACCCTAGTGCGGTGCTCGTCCCTGAAACCCCTAAGTTTTCAATGCTCATGCGGTCAGAAGCTATTATAAACCTGACATAAGCCCGAAGGATAGAAATCAACTTGGGGATATATGCGAGGAATCACCGAAGTGATGCAGCTTTTTTGTATAATTAATGCAAACATATAGAGAAACTGACCAGAAATATATAATATAAATGAAAAAGAGCAAAGAAAATGGGATTTCTCCGGGATTCGAACCCGAGACCTCCGGATTGCTAGCCGGCGCTCTACCGACTGAGCTCTGCCGGTCTAGCAATCCGGAGGTCTCAGGCTCGAATCCCGGAGAAATCCCATGTTTTGTTGCTCTTTTTCATTTATATTAAATATTTCTGGTAAGTTTCTCTATATGTTTGAATTAAAAAATATATTCTTCAATTCTTCATTACTACAATCACAATTATTATGTCCATCCCCAATACACAAATTATATTCCTTTTGGAGGTTTTTAACTAAATATGCATACGTCTGCCTAGATTTTAAATCTATTAAATATGTTTAGACAAGCAGGACATACATGAAACGACTGATTGTGTGTACAAGATCCCTTGTGCTAATTGTGATAGAGCATACGTAGGAGAGACGGGTAGGAAATTTGGTGTAAGACTTAAAGAACACAAAAAAGATGTAACAACAGTGAAAGAGAAAAGATTCACAAGATCACAAAGGAAAGCATCTTTGACTGAAACAAACAAATCAGCAATCACGGATCATGTCGCGCAATATAATCACAGCATCGATTGGGACAATAGCAAAGTCTTGGAAAGAGAATCTACCCGCTTTACCAGATGGGTAAAGGAAGCGGTGTGGATAAGAAAGACTAAGAACATGAACAGAGACGAGGGGGGCTACATGCTGAGTCACGTGTGGGACCAGTGTCTGACCGCGCCATCTAGCGGTCAGACTCAGACATTCTGATGAAGAACAACGAAGATGTTCGAAACGTCAAGCTTAAAAAAGTAAGTTGATTGTGTGAAAATAACATTTTCCTAACTATTAAATATGTTCTTTAAAAAATGGAAAATCTCCTGGTATAGACTCTATAGATAATTATGTTGTTAAAAGTACTATTCATATACTATGTAAACCCCTCTGTCATATTTTTTATTTGTGTTTTCAGAAAGGTATTTTCCCATCTGGTTGTAAAATTTCGAAGGTTATTCCTGTATATAAAAGCGGAGCCAAAAATATGTTTTCTAATTACCGCCCGATTTCATTATCAACCTGCTTTTCAAAAATACTCGAAAAATGTATTTATACAAGATTCATTGAATTTGTTGACTTCCATCATATTCTTTATAATAAACAATTTGGCTTTAGAGAAAAACATTCAACATCACATGCTTTAATAGATTCAGTAAACAATATAATCTCTGCATTTGAAAATAATGAAATAACTGCTGGTGTTTTTATTGATTTAGAAAAGGCTTTCGATTGTATTGACCATAATATATTGCTCCGTAAACTGTCATTTTATGGAATACGTGGAATATCCTTTGATTTGATGCATAGTTACTTAAGTAATCGAAAACAATGTGTTATGTTTAACTCAACCCAGTCTCAATTTAAAGATATACGGTATGTTGTGGTGTACCCCAAGGATCAATATTAGGACCTATGCTATTTCTGATTTATATAAATGATTTACACTTATGTTCTGATGTATTACAATTTGTTCTCTTCGCTGACGATACAAATATTTTTTTTAGTCATAAAGATGTACATTACTTAGAAACGACTATGAATAGGGAATTAATTAAAGTTAATGAATGGTTTACGTTAAATAAATTAGTTTTAAATATTCAGAAAACAAATGTTATGATTTTTGGTAAAACAAATATTGAACAACCAATAGAATTGTATATTAATAACACTGAAATTCAAAGGGTTGAGACTGTAAAATTTCTTGGCATTTACATAGATGAAAATATGAAATGGAAAAGTCAAATTAATAAGCTCTGCACCCAAATATCAAGAAATATTGGTGTTTTGAATAGACTATGTGAATTTGTACCACAAAATATTTTATTGATGTTATATAACACGTTAGTATTATCCCATTTAAATTATGGAATAACGATCTGGGGATCTTCAAATAAGTATTTATTAGATAGAATATTAATATTACAAAAAAAGACTTATACGAATGATATCACATTCCGGTTTTAGATCTCATTCTGCCCCACTTTTAAGAAAATTCAAAGTTTTGCCAGTTTATGAATTGTATAACTACAACCTTGGTATTTGTATGTATTCTAAGAACTTATTGCCTGCAAACTTTCATTGTTTATTTAACCGTAATATTGATATACATTCCCATAATACAAGAGGAAAACTCAACTATCGTTCTGTTTATGGTCAGTCATCCATTTCACGTACATTGATATCTTATAACGGACCACTTTTATGGAATAATCTCCCAGAAAATATCAAAAATGTTAATTCACTCAATTCATTTAAATTGAAATATAAAGAGTATCTTCCTACGCTCCTCCTTTTCTTTCTACATTATGTTATTATTCTCATGGGGCTATGCTATAAGTCATATTTGACGTTTTATAGCCTCCCACATTTTCACAATGTACATGTAGTGTTACTTCTTTGTTTGTATTTTATCGTTTTTATCCTTTGTAAATAATGACATATGTTGATGATGTGGAAAATAAAGTTCAATTCAATTCAAATCAATTAACGTTCCTGAATATCCTAAAACTTTTAATATAATTCCAAATGTTCGAATATCAAACTTAAATATAGTTGCTCATAACTGTACCATCTTTCCATTTATGTGGCAATGCACCCAAAATATCATGAATCTTTAATAATCCTTCACTTTGTATTCCTATAAGCCTAAAAAGTGAGCAACAAATCTCAGACTACTATTCAGCATTATATCAGACACTTGACTTATACCTCGTTGAAATAAATCTTGATCAAAGATCATTCTATTTCCTGAGCACACATGTCTATTATAGGTTTTCCCGCTCAATTGTGCGCTTTTTTCAATCAATTTGATAATCGGAGCAATCGAATTCGCGCGTATTGCGATCGCCGGAACAAACCAGCATTCGTATTCGTGTATAACCGTTCGAAATCACGTTAGGAGCAAACGAATTCGCCCGTCGGTCAGCCGATTTAGCACAAAGAGCATACCTTTTCATCAATGGTCTTTCAAATTCACCTGTTACTTCCGCTGCACGTCTCTCGGTCATTCGAATTCGCGAATGTGCATCCATGTTTGAAAGAACTCCTTTCAATTTAACAATTGCAGAGGCAGATCCAGTGCAGAGGGAATTTGGGCTTTAATTGGGGACGAAATACCATCCAAAATCATGTGAAGATTTGTTGGGATATAGGGGTCCTCCCTCTAAATGTTCCATTATGCAAATGTGCATATTTACATATCAATTAATCAAGTAAGAAAGCATGCCCATGCTCTCCCGACATATAAACAACTGCGGATGAAAAGGATGAACAATAAAGATCAACCATTACAAGTAAAATCATGATGAAAATAAAGATGAAAAGAAAAATTAGATGAAAACAAAATGAAAAACAAGACGTAACAAATATATATCACAAAGAGAAAAGTGTAAAAGTTATGATTAAAAGAAAACATATCAAGATGATAAATAAAGATGAAAAAATGGAAAGAAGAAGAAAAAAGAATCATGAGAAAAAAGAATAATTGAAAAGACATTTGTATATGTGTGTGTGTGCGTGTGTGTGCGCGTGTGTGTGTGTGCGCGTGTGTGTGTAAAAATAAAGATGAAGAGAAAAATTAGATGAAAAAACGAGACATAACAAATATATATCACAAAGAGAAAAGTATAGAAGAAAAAATATCAAGATGATAAGACGAAGAAAAAAGAAACATGAGAAAAAAGAATAACTGAAAAGACATTTGTATATGTGTGTGTGTGTGTGTGTGTGCGTGTGTGTGTGTGTGTGTGTGTGTGCATGTGTGTGTGTGTGGGTGTGTGTGCGTGTGTGTGTGTGTGTGTGTGTGTGTGCGCGTGTGTGTGTAATATATTTTGTGAGTGTAAGTTTTTAAACACACATTTGAACACACTATACATTAACTAAATCGAATGAACAAAGTGCTAAATTGATTAACCCGAAATGAAATCGATTGCTCCAAGCCATGCATGACGTATTCGTGCTAAATCGTTTGCACACAGTTGAAACTTGGCTGCACATACGTGAACTCGCTTTCCCGTAAACGAATTCGAGTGCCCATACATGAAATTCCGTGTCTATTCACGAAAGAAAATGCGTATGCATGAATTCGCTTGCACTTATTCGGATTTTGAAAAAACCGATACCAACGATTACGCGGCAACGCGTGAATTTGAATGACCCTAAATGAATTCGATTGAAAAAAGTGCAAAATTGAGCGGGAAAACCTATATTAAATACAATTGGATTCATCTTCTCTTTTTCAGAGTGTCTACAATTTTCTATATCTTCCCAAACTTTCAAAACGTCTACATAAATGGGTGGTACTTCTTTTAAATCCATCTTATGAATATCATAATCACATACAAACACAAACCTTCCTCCTACTGATCTACAACAATAATCAAAGTAAACATTCCATCATAAATGCTTATCTCCATTAAGCCCGGCGCAGACAGTGCCGACTCGACCCGATACGACCCGACCACAGTCGGTCCGATTCAGTCGCGACCTATTCAACATGTCGAATCGGGCCCAATTGGCTTCTGACTGGTTTCGGACTGCGAACATCGGAGTAGTGAAGCAATGCACACAGAGCCGAGTCGACTGAAAAACAGTCGGATCGGGTCGAGTCGGCTCTGTCTGCGCCGGGCTTAAAGAAGACGTTTAAGCCACATTATTCGTTGAGTTTGTTACACAAAATTCAAAATTATTCATTCTAAGTCCTCCAAATTCATAATTCTGATAAAATATTTCTCTTACTTCGATCCTTACCATTGCACGAAAAATAAAATGAAAGTTTATCAACTTCCTCATAAGCCCACCAAGCAAGGTACCGAAATTAAAGAAAAAACATACTTTAATTTTAAAAGTGCATAAGTTTTTAATAACTGAATTTTGCCCATCATTTTTAAATCCCTTGGCTTCCATCACCCTAATAGTCGTTTTATCTTACTTTATATTTCCTTATAATTCAATTCTTCTTCACTCCTTAACGTTTTTTTTTTAATGAGCTAAATTTCCAAAGGTGGGTTCCCTTGGTATTTCAATGTCACAAGCCATGCACAAAAAGTGAGTTTTGTCCTTATTAACTTTAAGTCGACTCCACTAATGTTCTCAAAATCTTCAAAAACCTCCAATTTGGTTTTAGGGGAAAACATAATACTGTACACGCATTATTGTCTTTTTATTGAGAAGGTAAGCTCATGCAATCGACAAATATTATCATATGGTAGGCATTTTTCTGGACTTCTCCAAGGCCTTCGACACGATTAACCACAATATTTACTTTACATTATGGTGTACGTGGGATGGCCTTGGAGTGGTTCAGGAGCTATCTTTCAGATATAAGGCAGTATGTATTGTTAAATGATAACTCTTCATCTCCCCATACTATTAATTGTGGTGTTCCTCAAGGTAGTATATTAGGCCCGCTTTTATTTATTTTGTATATATTAATGACTTTTGTCGATCATCTGATATTTTGTCTTTCGTACTTTTCGTTGATGATACAAATTTGTTTTTTCTCACTATAGTTCTTACAGATTAGTTGAAATATTTAATATTGAAATGAGTAATATTTTATTGTGGATTAGAGCGAACAAATTATCATTGAATCTCCAGAAAACGAAATATATGTTGTTTAGTAAATCTATAGATTCGTTGCCAGCTAACATAGTTTTGGAAAACACCCCATTGGCGTGTGTTTCATTCATTACATTTTTTGGTGTAACGGTTGATAATAACCTTTCTTGGAAATATCATAGTGATAATATAGGTTTTCCCGCTCAATTGTGCACTTTTTTTCAATCGAATTCATTTAGGGTCATTCGAATTCGCGCGTTGCCGCGTACTCGTTGGTATCGGTCTTCCAAATTCCGAATAAGTGCATGCGCATTCATGCATTACGCACACGCTTTCGTGAATAGACACAGAAGTTCATTTATGGGCATTCGAATTCGCGAATGTGCAGCCAACTGTCAACGGCCTTTCGCGAATTCGAATGACCATTGATGAAAAGGTATGCACTTAGTGCAAATTCACTTGCTCCTACGTGATTTTGAACGACTATTTACGAATTCGAATGCTGCTTTGGTACGGCAATCGCAAATCGCGCGAATTCGTTTGCTCCTATTATCAATTCGATTGACACAATCGCGAAATTGAGCGGGAAAACCTATATTTGTAAAATTATTTCTCGAAACATTGGTATTATCAATAAAGTAAAGATATGTCTTCCTTTTAATTAATTAATTATGCTTTATAGTTCTTTGATACTCCCATACTTGAATTATGGTCTCTTAGTTTGGGGGTAACACACATCAAACATTATTAGATAAAGTGATGTTACTACAAAAGAAGATTATTCGGATCATTTGTAAATCACCCTTTCGCTCCCATACAGACTCTTTAAATAAGATACTATATAAGACCTATATTTATTTCAACTTGGTCAATTTATTTTTAATTATTATACTAATATAATTATGTTGCCATCTGTTTTCCAAGAAATGTTTTGTTTTAATAGCTCAGTCCATAATTTACCTAGCTCAAAATAAATTTATATATGAAGGCCCCAAATTCATTAAGTAATGAAATTCATTAAGTAATGAAATTTTAAAAAATGCTCCATCGATTAATACTTTTAAGAACAAATTTAAATTGTTTTTATTACAATCTTATGAAAATCATTGAATTATATCGCCCATTTATTCTTTCCCCGTCCTTAACGACATCCTTTTTTCCCCGTTTTTTTCACTTTTTTTTAAAACAAAGTCTTTTTTACTCGCTGACTCAAAATGTAATCTGATATGTTATATTGTGCCCTCTCATTCATAGCTCCTTTCTAAGTGCAACTCTTCTTCCTCACCTTCTCCTGAACCCCATATGCAGCTCATCCTTTTGTTACCACCGTTACAATTTGTACCCCCGATCTCTCACTTCTTTTTTGGCAGTGTCTAATTTGAGTATTGTGTCCGTCTTCTCCTGTCTTTGTCATGTAAAGTTCTCTCATGTCCCAGTTTGGTCTCTGTTGGCATCCCTTTTCTTATCTATAGTTCTTTTTTGTAGTCTTTAATGTGTTAATTTAAATATTCATTATTCCTAACTATTATTTGAAGGGTCCACAATTGTACAATCGCTGCTTTTTAGTGGACCCCTCTTGTTTCCAATATGTATATCTCGATTTTTGTAAATTATAATAATTCATTTGTAATGTGTTTTGTTGGAAGCAAGACTAAATTGAAATTTAAATTTAAATTAAAAAATCTTTTGTAGTCTTTTTAAAGACTTTATATCTTTAACAAAAATTGTAATATAATCAGCATCCATTACTTGTTTAACTTCGTGATCCCCAAATTCAATTATTTAAAAATCAAGCATATTTCCTAATCACAAGAGCCAATGTTTCAATGGCTATCAAAAATTAATAAGGTGAGAGAGGATCTCCTTGCCTCACACCTCTCAGAATATCAAAATAACCTGTTGAATGTCCGCCATTCATTACAAAACTACTTATATCTTTATGTAAAATATTTACCCAATTACAAAAAGATTCACCAAATCCAAATAATTTCAATACATTAAATGAATAAATATGTGATACAGAATCAAATGCCTTCTCACCGAATCCAAATAATTTCAATACATTAAATAAATACATATGTGAAACAGACTCAAATGCCTTCTCAAAATCAACGACGCCTAATAATCCAACATATCTACTCAATGAGTAAAACAAAATTACATCTATTATATTGCCTCTCCTATATTTCTATTTTTATTATGCACACACACACACACACACACACACACACACACACACACACACACACACACACACACACACACACACACACACACACACACACACACACACACACACACACACACACACACACACACACACACACACACACACACACACACACACACACACACACACACACACACACACACACACACACACACATACAAACACACGCACGCTTACACACAATGACAAACACACACGCACGTACTACGCAAACACACTCACACACGGACACAATCACCCCCACACTCACGCACGCACACTCACTCCGGCGCCATTTTATATATTTGTCTGAAATATTCCTCTTGTTATGAGAACAAATTAAATATAATACGGTATGTTACCAACATGTCAGATTATTGCAAACTTGTAACTCAAACTTACCATTTCATCACAAACTAAAGGCTGGAAACGAAGAAAGGGCTATTTTCGGTGCAGAAATGATGTTATCAGAAACCACCCAGATTCACAAGGTAAAGCTTACTAATCCGCTGGTTTAGAAATAAACATTAATTAATGTAACAAATGTTTTCCCCATCTGCATGGAAAAATATACAAGTAAATTGCAGAGTTGAAATCAATTTGCAAGTGGAATTTTGAACAAAATACTGCTAGATTCCCTGTGGCCGACGTTGAA